>JABASP010002889.1:0-17082 GCA_019776565.1 Sminthurinus signatus | reverse complement strand
CAATGACAATGGGTGCTGGGAGGATCTATGGTCATTTATTATTACACCATTCAACCATTCAACCATTCTTTCATTCATTCATAAAATCCTTCATTACTCATTCACCAACTCTTCTACATCATTATCTTTACAAGCCTAAGTTACGTAATACGTGATACGTACAACGTAACTTAAGGAGTAGGGATGCAAAAACAACAAGACATCGTCAATCGTCAATTATCAATTGTCAATGGGTTTTTTCTATCACATCTTCTTCAATCTAAATCACAACTACTACTCCTAGATTTGTGTTTTGTGTATCCTTTATCCTTTCATAATTTATAATTTTCTTTCACACACCTTCTTGAGATATTTTTTCCCAGATTCACACATCCACATCCAGAACTCTTGTCGAATTGTTCAATCATTGTTGAAAAAAGGAAGCCTACCTACTACCTACATCTAAAATACAGGATGGCGGTAAAACTAAATACTAAATACTCTTGAATTTTAGGATTCCCATTTCCCACATTCGACATTCAACATTTTACTTTTTCCAGATATTCCATTCAAATTTCTATACTTAAAACAGTTGTATTTTTTTATTACATATTCCATATTTTTCAATCACTTGAGATATTGATTATATTATACAAGAGCTACAACAAAAAAACTAAAGGTTCAAATTTTTCCTATTGACACAAAAAAAATCTTTGGATCCAAGTTTTTCCATTTCCAGTTTACCATAGACCATAGATCATGGATGCATTACGCTCTGATGGAATTCCACCCTTGAAATTTGAAATGCAATTCAATGACTGACTTTTGACTGACAAAAAATAAAAATAAAAAGATATGTAGGTAGATGAGTACATACTACATACAGATTTAGAGGATCGTATAGATGGATGGAGATATTATGACAGCTGCAAAATTTCAAAATTTCCGGCTATTGTCATTATTATTATACATGCACGCATAATACATACATACATAATTGCACCGCAATTTTAATCAAACACTTGTAATGTATGCATATTATTTTATATTGGTGCACCAAAAAATATCTACTTTTAGAGTTTCAAGTGTACCGAGTTCCGATAAATTGCTGCACTTCCCTATTACTATTCCAAAGTATGAAGTATGTTCGCCTGTATCTAGTAAATACTGAATAATATAGTGATATTACTAATAGCTGCACTTCCAACTTTCAACTTCCAATTCATTCAATTCCTCTTCCGACTATCTTCCAAATTGTGGATTCCTATTGTGTTTTGGTCTAGTAAATGCACCTATATGTATACATTATGTGTTATATATATTCAGCATACACGGTGTACAGAGTACGGTGTACTCACTTGATCACTTAAGCTGAGCTCACTTACCAAGGCAAACCGACGTGGGGTAAAAAGCCTCTCTCTCTTACTCCAAAAGCTAAAGCTCTAAAGGGGGAAAGTTTACCTCAATCGGATCATCAAGTATTTTGACTATCAACCAACCAACAACATCATAATAAAACCTTTAACGCTACTCATACACAAGCATACATACATACACACATACAGGACATATGTTTTGACTCATATCAATGTGCCTACCATCTACATTATAAACTATACATATAGCTATCCATATCATATCATAATACGTTTACCACTCCATCACACGCACTCATACGTATATGTACACAGATCCATTTCCCTCATCTCTCTGTGTACATCTATGCATAATATATACATATGTAAATCTAGCTATGTATATAAACTACTTCTGGTTAAACAAAACAATCAAGCCATTCAAACAAGGTTCTATATTCTACATACTCATCATATTATTTATACACTTCTTCTTTCTTCTTCCTTCTTCTTCTTTTTCTCTCTCACTGTCTCGTCCTCCTCTTCTTTCCAAAAGATTTACCAGTAAAGCAAAATAAAGGATCAGAGTCAAATCTAGTGTCTTAACATGATTTTATAATGTGCAGGAACATTGGCAATTTCTCTCTCTCTCTACTCTTTCAACATTGTGTATCGTGTATACTGTATACATACAGATATTTAGAATGGGTTCTACAAGTACATAGTAATTGCCATCAGCTATATACTTGAGACGAGGTGCTTCAAATTTCAAGAGGATATTTTTTGGCAATACATAGACATAGACAGTTGTGCATGAGAGCTGGAGAGAGAGAGAAAGAGAGAGAGAGAGGAGAATTGACTTTCATCACGTATGAAGAGTCAAAGTCAAAGCCTGGGAATCAAGTCATGAAAAACGGTCTAACTAGTCTAATTGTTTGTGCTGAAACTAAAGAAGGTGAAGAATGAGGAACGAAGAATGAAAGAGAAGAAGAGGGTAAAACACAGCCACAGATGAACAACCAACCGCAAGCTCTATTACAACTACATCAACCATCAACTGTATACCAATACCAATGTAATAAATACAGGAACAGATCATAACATGAGTACGAGTATGAAGTATGAGTATTAACTATTGACTATTGAATACAGAATATGAAGCACTATTACACGGGATGTTTGACTCAAGTTGACGAGATAACCGAAACCAAAACCGATAATCCATAATCTATTTTCATTGCATTGACACGTTGGTCCTTGCATTTTTTTTTCCATAGGGTTAAAAGTTAAAATGCCGCCACTCAACTCAACTTCACTCTCATCCATCTACATTCTACATAAAATAGATGGTTAATGTATGCATAATGCATATATTATTATAATCTACATTTTATACACTCAATTCTCAAACAACTGTTTTACTCACATTTTACAATATATAAATCACATGTGAAATAACTTATAGATTATAGTTTATAGGCAAATTTCCTTTGTACCCTTCCAATATAATACAAAATACAATATATTATACAATGCTTTACACTATATAATATATAATATATTATGTGGTTTGGTACATGTATGTGTATCGTGAAAAAATCTAGGTATAATATATCATTTACACATTACAAGTCATGTTGACAACCACTCAATTTCAACATTATAAACTTCAAGCCACTTTCTGTTGCGGTAGGGTTCTGTGTTTCAAACTTCTCAGTTTAGTTTAGTTTAGTTTTTACATTCTTTTACTTTGGTTTTCAGTTCTCATCCGAATTTTCAGTTCTCCCTCCCTCTCGCCCTCCATGCTCTCTCTCTCACACACACACACTTGTACATTTACATTTACATGCATACTTATCGCTTTTCCCATGAAAAAACAAATAAACAAAAATCAAAGACTAAGATCCAATATCTATAATATTGGTTGTAGCTCGTTTGTCCCTACCTATAATACTAACTGCAACACAATACAATAAGCACCTACTTATGCACATGCATGTACAATGTACACTAGATTCTACAGTGTACAGTGTACATACATACAGCGGAATAAGTTGAATAGCTCTCTCTTCCCTCTTCAAAATGTGAAATCAATCTCAAATGTCGATTCTCAAAGTTCTTAAATTCTCAACTGCTCTATAAAAAGTGAGTTTCTACCTTCTAGATTCTAAATTCTAAATTCTACGTATATGCGTCGTACTCAGATGAAGGTGTGAAACTCCAGACAAAAATTATTATTATTATCAACAGTTTTTTAACAGCTCGTTCAAGTTCCAAGTTCCAATACATAGAACATAAAGTACAATACACACTATACATTGTACATCATATCATGTACATGCGGTTATTATTATTATTATTACCTTTATGATTGGAGAATTCATCTTCGGCTGACGAGGAGTCCCGATCATCCTCTCCATTTTTCTGAAACCAAATACAAAATACATTTATATTTCATATTCATATTATATTCGTATATTCCATAGACGAGCATTTCATTTGTACTATTATCAATATTTTTCTTTTGTGTTTTCTTTAGTAGAAAAAATCATAACATAAATTTTCCCAAGAACAGGAGTAATATTTTGATAGTATTTTATGTAACTTGATGCTGTAAGTAAAGTAAAGTAAAGCTGTGTACGATGATTGTGAGATGAATAATAAATTTATCTACATGTATTTTAACACTGACCCCTCGCTCTATTTCTATTTTTAATTATTATTATTATACTACTACTCTTATTTTAATTCTAGACTCTAGACTCTAGTCATGTACTTGATATACTTTATATTTTATACATATTCTAGACAAGATGGGATGATATAATTCCCATCAATAATTCACTCAGTCACAAGTCACAAGAGTCGAATCTTCCTGTTCATTCCCAATTTACTCAGCTAATCGCACACATCAAGTCCATTTGTCATCATCAGCCATCCTGATATGATGTCGACTGTACACTGCATACAGTATACTGTATAGTAGAATATCCACCATTTACTTTTTAAACACATACAGATTGTTTTATACATATTTTATTATATGAGATATGAGATATGAACATGACCGTAAAAGTGGAAAGAGCAACGACAGGGAAAAGAGAAAAGAACAAGAACAAGAGTATGTGTAATGTGTAATGTGTAGTCTGAACTCAAATCCCAATTTTTTGATATCTCCCATAATAATGCTCCACGGTTATTGTTATTATGAATTCTGATTCCCAGTCCCGATAATTCCTGTTTTACCTTCCTCATCAATCCAAAACTAAAAGGTGGAAAGTGGAAGTTGGAAGTTGGAAGTAGCACTCAAGTAGAGCAACCGCCTCAATCCTCAATTGCAAATCAACCAACTCCTACACTACAATCTACAATATACAATACAATACAATACTAGTCACACGTAGTGGCTATCGTCCATCTCCCCATCGTATTTATTTATATGCATCTCATATCATTTTATACCCTCAATCCTAGTCATATAGATTGGGTAATGAGAGAATCGCATGATGGCAAAGAGTCACAGGAGTCTCAATCCGCGTCCGAGTTTAGGAGAGTTAAAAGTCAAGCGGTTAGAAGGTAGAACAGGCGAGGAAACAAACAAACATATTCACACACATTACACATATATATGTACATGTGTACATTTGTACTCACTCACTGCAGTATGCAGAACGACAACGACAACAACAACCAAACCTAACAATTTGAGGACAATGGAAATAAATAAATATGAGGTCCAGTTCAGTCCCTTCCATGTCTTTTTGTCTACCTTCTACCTTACATTGTATCATGCATGCATACAAACACAGAAACAAATGTAACTCTGTTATTATCTCTCACTGTATCATATCAACTATAATATAAAATGTAATACATTTTTTATTCATAGCTACAAAATACAGAATACACCGTACCAAAAGAGTAACATGGTATAGCACTGACGATCGTTTTCGTTCTCATTCTAAATTACTGTTCACTGTTCACACATACTCCACTCAACTTTGGACTTTGTACTTTGCTGGCCTTTGGTCAGCATAATAATATATTATTATTATCATCTTTAATATCTGTACACTGTACACGGTATACTGTGCCTCCGTTCAGTAAATACATGCATGCATGATGCATGTTATCTAATAGTGATCATGATCGCACCGACCATCAAACTTTGACTTTCACATACGCTGAGCACAACGACGGCGTACGACGAGGGAGGAATGACGAACAAACGACAATACTAAAATCGAATCAGGTGAGAATTGAGAATCCAATTCAAAACACGTACATGATACTCATTTCCATACTCTAATAATAAATAATATGCAACCAACATCAAAGTTCACATTATTAACCTCCAAACTCCAAAGTTTACCCTTTGTCTTTTTTACCTCTTCCTATTTTACTTCTTCATTTTTTAATTCATCTATTCAAATACTGACAATCATAGTTCAGTGCACTTTTAATGTTCTAAATATTCAAAACTACTCGTCCTGCTCTTCTCCAAAAAGATCCAAAAAGAAGGATATAACAAACACAATTTACTACAATTTTCATTGAATGAACGTTTTAATGTCACTATTTTTGAGTCGATGAAAACCAGGACAAGTTATATTATTATTTTCCTTGCAAGTGCAAAAACAGTCGAAATTTTTACCTCATATATCATATAAAGAACAAACTTGAAGCCATATGATTGCAAAACTGCAGGAGTGAGAGAGGAAGAGAAATAAGTAAAAGGGGGAAATGTTGCTGTTAGGAAATGGGAATGATCACCTTCTCTACAAAGTAAAGAAAGGAGAACCTCAACTTTTTTTATACTTTATACTTTATACATATAAACAAACAAAAACTCAGTCGGTCATACGCACTTATTCCTTGTTCGTATGCAGCTTGGATGTAGATTGTAGATACATACTACATTGTACATAGTATGTTGATATAGTATCGGTAAACCTACATGTTACATGTGCACAAAAAACATTGTGCATATAACGAGCATTCATTCATTTGATTTATGCATGTGTAATGTCTAAGTACGAGAGTTGATGGTTGACGGTTGACGGTCAGAGAAAGTGGCCGGGAAAGTGAAAATGGTTTTGTGAGAACAAGTTTTTTCTTGTGCAAATCCAAAAATTCGGAAACATAAAATGCACTATGCCATTTTCCTTACATACTACTACCTACATCCTACATCCTACACCCTACCTCTACATGTGCATGTACATTTTACATATTTGAATAATGTTTGTATAATAGTTTGGAGCGCAAGAGCTCTAAACTCAAGACTCCTGACAAGTTTTTTCATCCTGATTTTACATTCAACATTCAATGCGTCAGTGTACAGCGAACATTGTACATTGTACAAGTCATATGGTACAAACTACCATCAACTCATATCATACTGTATACTGTACTGGAAATTCCTGAAAAGACGGTTCCTTCCTCTACTTGTAAAATGTAGATCCGAGACTTATCTAAACATACACATTACACAAACACCCGTATATTGTATATTGTGTATTGGGCATAAACTCGAATCCGGAAACATAACATCTTATATACTATACCACGTTGTTGTGAAGCGTTTAAATCTTAAACTTGTATATAAAATCTCAGTCCCCTATACATTAAACATTACACATACATGTACTTGTATAATATAGGGATATGATGCGAACTGTGTACAAAACATACAAAAAATATACAGTATAATTTAATACCACCTATAGTACATACTACATACTGTGTACTCCATACTTGCACAAAATTTCCTGGAGCTAATCGGATCGTAATCGTAATCGGAACAACAACAACTTTGAAAATTTATAATACAAGTGTTTGCTCTTTTCTCGGTCCATTTGTTGTCAACCCGTTTCCTTGACTAATTTACTTTGTACTTACACACTACATCTATACTTTATGTATACCGTATACAGCATAAAGTACAAAGTATAAAGTATACACGTTTTATATGATGAAACACAAAACACAATATTTTCCCTACATTTATGTGTGTATTTATAAAAGAATGAGAAATCTTTTTTCCCTCAAATTCCTCTGTATTCTATCGTAGCACGGTACTTGATACATTGTACATTTAATACTTGTTTATTGTGTACTATAAAGCTGGATGGACTTACAATGTGCACAAGTGATTCCAGGAGGGATTTTGAATCAGTACAACTATTTTTCATTGCTCTTCCCTTTCGTCTCATCTTGATACTTTGATACTTTATGGTCAATGTTTATAAACACTTTTTTATTTGTTAATACTGTCACTTGAACAACATTAGATTTAAACACTACCTAGTTTTTTATTTTATATTCTCAATATTATTTATCAGGGTTAGAACTTCCCCTCGAAGAACAGTTTCTTGCATATTTAAGATGATTGCCATACTCACACTACACACTATTTTTCAAACATTTAACAAATTGCTCCACCAAATAATAATTCATGGTTCTTATTATTAACAAACTACAATCGCACTTTCAAGTCACACTAACACTTTTAACTTTTAACCTTTAACCTTTAAAATACACAAAGAATAAGAACACAAACACAAAGTCTACCCTTTCCGGGTTTCCGAAAAATTGACAATTGAAACTTGTACAAATTGACAGGAGTAGCTCATCTCTCCTTCTAATTGTAGATTGTTTCTGATAACTTGAGCAACTAATACTGCTATTGAAAACAGCATTGTAAATAATAAATAGTAATAAATAATAAACTTGTTAGTCCAAATAAAGGGAATGAAAAAACTGTTTGAAAAAGTGTGGAATCTTCACTGTCCCTACGTTTAAGCTTCAAGGGTTGTCTCTTGTCTTGTTGTCTTGCTGTCTTGTCTATACAAATGAGAGTGTCTAACTACGGTTGTTCAAAGGTGGAAGCACGAAAAGAAGATGAGGAGTCGTAGGAGGAGGAGGACCGAAGAGGAGATGAAGATGTAGCAAAAGTACCTCTGCGTTAGTCTTACTAGAGACACTAAGAGATAGACAGTCAGGGAGTCAAAGACACACACACACACACACACACAGATATGTGTAGAGAGAGAGAGAGTCTTCAATCTGTCTATTTTCTTTCTCTTTCCCTTTGGTTTGACTGTATACTCTACACTCTACATTCTGCATTCTATACAAATGCATGGAGATACATAAGTCTACTGTCTACGTATACGTATGTATTATGTATCTGTAAATGTGTGTGTGTGTGTCTCGCTTCCTTCGTTTTGCTTCGAATCTATTCTTCGATGCTCTGCCTCTGATTTCCTATCTGATCTCTTGGCCAGTGCAAAAGGATGGAACATCTGAAGCTCCCTAGTCCGGCCTTAATACTACCAAACTCCTCCTTTCCATTTCATCCGCCCCATCCCAACTTCATGTACAGATATACACACTCTTACACACACCAACACACACACACTGCCACTACCACTGCTACTTCTTCCTTTTTCTTCTCTTATTCTTCTACTACTTCTTCATGTTCGTCTTCTACTGCTACTCTTATCATCATCATACCTCATACCACTATTCCTATTGCTGTATAATATATAATACATAATATACATATAACATATAACCTACAGAAAACTTGCTTCAATTAAAAGTGAAGAAGTTCTACAACTTTCTACTTGTACTTTTACATCTCTCCCTTGCTCCGTTTTTGCTCTCTTCGTTTTTCTCATCACGTTCTTCCACATTCAAACTCAACACTGAACATTCAACATTCAACATATCTGGTCTGGATAATCTATATCGTAGCAAAAAAGACATGCTACCAGAATAATGTCTCTCTATTACTCTCCTTTTCTCTTTCTTTCTACACAACTCTTCTAGTACCTAGGAATACTCTTCAATGAAAAATCAATGAAATGAGAATATAGCATGTGAATTTATTGTTGAGAGCAGAGAGATTGCTTTTAATCAAGACTCTCGTAAATCTAGTTCCAATTCTACTCTTTGATAGATTCAGTGATACCACCGTCTTGTCCGCTTGTCGCTTGCCGTCTTACCGTCTTGACTTGAGAATTATTATTATGTACATATGAACATTGAACATGCATGAAATACTGAAATTCCGAGTAATTTATCATGTACTCTTTATTACTTCAAATACATACACATGAAATGTTGTATGTTGTATTTGCGTATAAAAAAATGGGGACAAAATTAGCATGAACAAAACAATCTTATATTGACTATATAACTATAAACTAACTATAAACTATGGATTTTATACAACATGTGACAAAACTCCTCTCTCTCCTCCCTCGCAATATTCCTGACGTGATTTCAAGTAAAAATATTATTATACAAAGAGAAATATGATCGGAATTTTGAAGAAGAAGAAGATTTAAAAATATTGTTCAAAAGACAAGGATTCCCAGTGGACTATGTCATATGTATATTCCCTACATTCTGTTTGTAGTTTGTACGAATGACAGATGACAGGAGACCTCAAGAAGAAGAAGAATAATAATAATAATACTTTTCATTATCATCATGATTCTAAATTGAAGAACGTATGCTTGCTTTTGGATTGGAAATCTTTGTACTTTGTATTTTGTATTTAGTATTTTGAATTTTCCTCTTTCTCCCTTCTTTTCTCGTCTCGTCTTCCATCAAAAAAAAAACTTTTTCTTGCACAATAGACACATAACATGTCATTGATGACATCGGTATATCCACCTATCACCTATCCTATTCTATCCTATCCTATTCTATTCCATTGTGTTTTCCATTCTACACTCCAAAGGTAAAGTGACAAACCGAGAAGCCCTGAGATAACTTTGTCAATAATATTGTATTATTATGATTATTATTATTATTATAGGTAGCATTTCTCTAGCATTTCTCCTTCCTCCTTTCTTGTCGTTAACAGGAATTTATATGCGCGCTTTGAACTTTGGAAAAGGAAGAATACACACAAAGACAGACAAAGAGACAAAAACACACGAGTACAAAAGGCGACTGATAGTCTCCCAGTGTATTCCCTGATGATGTGCTTAACACTCACCAAATAACCATATACATACTACACACTACATTCTACACACTACACACTGTATATATATTATACTCATCCTTATCGTTTTGGTTTTTGGTTTTTGGTGTAGATGCGAGGGAAATGGAAGTTTACCATTATTCATTTTACATTTTACAGCATACCTTGTGTATGAATTGGATTGGATTGGTTTGGTTTGGTTTGGACCGAATTGTGAATAGAACACATAATAATAGTAGTAATAATGAAAGGACATCAGACATCAGACACAGTAGAAGAAGAGAAGAGCGAGAAGGGCGAACAAACAGTGACTGAGATGTGGTTGTAGGCTGTACAATGTACAATGTACATATACTAAACGCATAGTATGTAGTAGGTAAAAGAGGAGCAACAGATCAAAGGCATAATAATAGTAATAATAATAATAAATATACCCAAAAATTCAAATCCATCTAAAATTTGTTGTATTTATTTGGAATGGGAGTTGAGAATTGAGAATCGAGTAGCATTCATCCATACAGGTCGGCTATGTCCAATGTTCAAAGCCTATACAGAAATATGTACAATGTACAATCTACAATTCACAATACCTACACATCCCAGCTAAATGAAGAAGAGCAGAAGAGAGAGAGGGAGAGAAAAGTGAGTCCTCTCTTATACAATCACAGATTTGATGTGGTTGTGGATTTAAAATTTAGATGTATTCTGTATTCTATGCCTTATGCCTAATGATTATTCTATATTCTATATTTGTGTGTTACACTACAAACTACAAACTATAAAGTATAAAGTATAACTAACGATAAGTAAGTTGTTGGTTGTTGGTTGCTGGTTGGAAAGTGTGAAAAGAAGAAGATTGAATGGGAGAATACATGAGCGAGAGAGAGAGAAAGAGGATTCCTTTTTTCGTCCATGACATCTCAATCGGACGGACACTTTTGGACAAAGGATGAGACCCAGGTGGATCCCTCTTTTTGTCAGCAGGCGTTGATCCGTTATTTGCTTCCCTTTCTCAAGTTTTCGCTATCTTTCCTCATTCTCTCTTTCATGTGCCCTCCCGTCCATCCGTCGTTCCATCCATCCAGCCAGCCATCCATTCATTCACAAAAAGATTCCTACACTATGTACACAACTTTGTATCTATCTATCTATAATCTATACGTACTCTTCATACACACATACAAACGATGAGCCCATTCACGGAATGGAAAAATGTAGACTACAACGTACTCCGTCGTAATAGGAAGAGCATTGAGCATATACATAGATATACAATATACATACGTACATTTATCTGTGGGTCGTTTTTATTCTCATTTTTCCTTTCTACCCTCCAATTCTCTGTGTATTATGTATGTGCGTGTGTGTGTTTGATGCTTCTATTATCTCATTTTCTCATTTGGGGTTACAAGACTCATTGACAGTCAAACAGCTCTGTCTGTCACTATAGAATACAATGGAAGGGTCTCATCGGCCGCGATTTATATAATAGATGGATGTGATTCAAAGAGTATTCACGCATTCATGTATTCATGTGTGTACAGTGTACAATGTACATACATATTATACTATACATGTATCTGTGTGTTTGTGCAGAGTTATGCGTCCTCCAGCTTATGGATACCAATACCATTGACTATCAACTATCACTAATATCTTACACACATACATATTATCCTCGCTAATAGATTTGCTTCACATTATCCCCGATCCATGATCCACGGTACACGATACAATATCACATTGTACATTGTATGCCAAATAGTTCACATCTTTGTAAACATACATAAACATTTTTCGGGTCTTTTACCATCTTTGAGATCGTATAATAAATAATGTATACAAAAAAAACAGCAAATGTGATAAATAAATTTCACTCCAGAGGAAGGTAGCAAGACTACTGAAAGCTTGAGTTTTAAATAAAAAACTTATTTTGAATTTCGTTTGGGTCTTCGAGACTGATTACATAAATTTTACAGTTTCCTACAAACTACAAGGCAAAAAGTATAGTTAAACCCTATACTAGAAAATTAAAAAATAGGAATCCCTAATCACTACAAATAATTCTAGTTTCTAGCACACAGCTACCATTAAATGTTAAATTTTAATGTACTATAGATTATAGTTTCTCGTTGCAAGTATGAGCCTTGATTTTTTTTAAATACGAAAAAAGATAGAAAGATGTGTATTTTCTTCAAAAATTCAAAATCAACGACATGTTATTATTATTATAGACAAGCTTTTATCTTTTATCTTCTACTAATCACTTGGTTTCCTCATCTTTCGTCCATTGTAAAGGTCAAAAGAAGAATGATTACCGGAAATAGCAAACAGATTATGGAGAGAAAATGAAAGAGAGACAGAGAGAGACAGAGGAAACTCTGGACCACTTGACTACACAAAATCCAAAATCCACACAATGAACATACACATCAAGGAGAGAGAAGAGTCCTACTGGCTGAATGGATATTGGATACGCAGATCTTCTCCCTCTCTCTCTAGCTTTGCCTGTCTTCTGTATAAGTGTTTCTGTAAGTGTGCATGAGATGACATTTGGACTTAAGGAATTTGGTTTCAGAGTTTAGTTTCCAGTTTAGGTTGGATGAAAGTTTAGAGAACGACATGCGGTCTTGTTTACATGCTTCCTACTTTTACGAAATACCAAGAATTAACCTTGTGTGCCTGCATGTATGTATGTATGTTGTATGTACGCATGTATGTATGTATTTTCATTCAAGTAGCCTGGATTTACCAACATTGCACCCCCTGGGTGTCTTCATCTTTTCCTTCTATTTTATACACATGCATATATAACATATAACATATAGAGTATACATATTACATATTATGCTTGTGCAGCACATACTCCACATTACACATAAAACGTACCCACTAGTTTTAACCACTGTACCTATTTCATCCACAATCCATCCTCTATCTATCTATCTATCTATCTTTCTCTTTTCAGTATCTGTTAAAATTGAATTTGATGGTGAGGATGAGAATTTTTCTACATTATCACCAAGTATTTTCACACTTTACAACAATATCCCTGTTGGATTAGATTGTCGTAGCGTGACGGTGATGTTGACGGTGATGGGTCATTCAGACCCTTAATGCAAACATTCTAACAATTTTTGTCCTTTTTTTTCTATACCTCAGACGCAGTCTTTACATTTTCTAGATCATAATCTAATGAAGTTAGTCCATAATATAATATAATATAGTATGTAATACTGATATAATCTGTAATCTGTGGACTTTGTATAAAATATCTATAGTTCATAGCTCATAGCTAAAAAAAATTTTTGCTCACCTTAATATCCAAGGCCGGCAAATGGGTATGATTCAAATCTGTGAAGAAAAAAAAACATACATTATACATTATTAGTATTAGAAAGTATACAACATTAAATTAAGGTGTTAATGTGGTAAAGTGGTTCAAGCATCATCATTATTATTATTATCCTTGTGATATTATTACATATTACATATTTATAGTTAACAGTTTGTCAAATTCTCTGCAATGTCTTTCTCTACCATCTTATTGTAAATTACACATCTTGCATGTCGTCGAATACAAATATGAAATTGAGTTTGGAGTTTGGAGTATTGAGTTTTTAGTATTGAGTATGAATACGCATATGATTATTTAGACTTATTTTCTACTTATATATTACCAAATACCAAATACCCAATACCAAGAACAAAGATATGACACAAGGGACATGAATAGATCTCAAAGCTCAAAGCTCAAACCACAATATTAACAACAAGGCAAGTTGTTATATTATTATTATTATTATTACTATTATTACTATTACGTTACAAAGATGTATTGTTATTATTGTTTTATTATAGTTTGTACAGGGACGTGTCCTGAGAGGATGGTTGCGCATCTTTCTCTCTTCCATTCTCCATTCAATCGTCTTCCTGATCAAGAAAATTGAACAACAACGGCAGGAATTACGCTTATATGCTCACAAGACACTCGTTCACTCCTAACCATAAGCATCTCAATTAGACACGCTTTTCCCATTTCATTTTAGATTTCAATTTCAACCCATGTGTACTCTTATATATATACAGTATACATATTATGCATACAGCTTTTGGAGCTCAAGACTCAAAACTCAAGACGTAGCTCAGATTGAGCAGATGTGTAATTTTTAGTTTTGAGTGTTTAGTATATGTATCCTAGATCCTCGATTGAATACAATATTAATGTTTAATATTAATACCGCCAAAAACTATCACCATCTTCATCTTGATACAAAATACAAAATACAAAATCTCCGTTCCAAGTCCCATGTTGTAATGGGAAAGGATCATGAATCATGAATCATGCATTGGATCTGTCAGGGACAAATTACTAAAGAGGGGACTCATCTTGAATCTCGAATCTTGAAACTTTCCAACTCATGACTTTAGTCTGTTTTATACATGATGAACACAACACATTGTACATATTGTAATAATTTCGTCCATGTAAAATGTACACATAATATATCATACTTCATACTCTCAGTACTTTAAGTAACATTTTCATTCAAGATACATAATACATAATACACTTTGAGCTTTGAGCTTTGAGTGTGCAGTGTGTCATCTCATGATATGATAATTTGCCATCATATCAAAGTAACATGTACAACGTACAATGTTTAATGTCTCATGTGTATTGTGTATAGCTTATGTAACACTTTCAACACTGTATAAATTAAATTACCATCACTCTATAAAAAAAGTTTTGGTGATGACCTCGAAACTTCCGAATTCCCCTGCTAACTTTTCATATCATATCATATCATATCATATTTATATATAGAAAGTGTAGGACGGGGAAGGGCCATCATAATTGCTGATTCAATTTACTCCAACTGTTTCTGAACTTCGACCTTTCCATTTCCAAAGCGCAATTTTGTAAAGTGGGATGACGAGAGAGTAAGCGAGAGAGAGAGAGAGAGAGAGAGTACAGATAGCTCATATACATGATTCAGATGATAGATGGACAGATAGAAATTACTCAATAAACCTTCTCATAGAAATCTATCCACAGATGATAATATTAGATTTAAACGCGTTAATTGCATCACTCTCACTCCATGCTTCTCTTCTTTTTCCCCTACAGAGTAACACATATAAAATATACATTTACATTTACACATCTCATTCATACACACACACAGAGACACACACAGCCCAACAAAATGGTTTGTCCTCAATTTCGTACATGTATGAGAGAATGGAGTCACATGAGTTTGCCCTTGTTGAGGCATGAATATCAGACAGAATACAGAATACAGAGTACAGAGTATGTTTTTTCCCAAAACCTCTGTGTATCTGTGAATAATATAAAAATGATATTTAATGAATGAGCGAGGAAGAGCGGGAGATGAGGAGAACGGAACGAATGGAAGGAAAGAAAGCTACAAGGAATATCCATTTGGGATGAATGGATTCATAAGGATGAGGGGGTAGCATCAATAAAGATGTCTGGTGCACGTGTTGCTCGGCTCGTCTCTCTCTGTCTCTCTCTCTTCCACTCTCTTTCGCTCTTTTGCTCTCTCTCTCTCTCTCTGCTTCTGTCTTTCTCCTCGCTGTGCTCTCCTCTCTAGTCGTCCTGGCAGATTCAATCTGTGTCGATGATATATTATCTTGTAGAACATTTCATTACCTTGTTCTGACCTCCCGATCAGAGCTCATTTATCTGTCGAGTGTCTGTAAGTGACTTGGTATTAATATCATATCGCTTTCCTTGCTTTTACTCGCTACTCGCTACTCGTTACTCGTTCTGAGGACGACGACGACGACTATTACAACCTACAACACGCTACAAAAAGCTACGTCTTCTCCTCCTCTTCTCCTTTCATATTTTATTTCATATTTCATTGTTTTCTCTGACTCTGACTCTGACTCTCTCTCTCCTTTTCTTTTTTTCTTTTTTCCTTTTTTTCTGCATCTGTATCTGTGTCTGTATCTTTCGAGTAAGTAATATAAAATACATAATACATAATAGCCAGAGCCACATCACATATCTCTAATAATAATAATACTAATACTAATATAATAATAATATGAAGAATACATAGCAACAAAAGCTAAAAGTACAGAATAAATGCTTTTCTCGAGTTTTTTCTCTTCCCTTTTTTTTCTTGTTCTGTCACAGACTACAGACTACAGACTACACCAAAATACAACAAGCACAGCGAACACAGCACACACACTCCTCTCAGATGCTTTTCCCAAATCCAACCAACCATACGTAAATTGTAAGGATATCTCTTGGACCGCTTAATGCAGTCCTCATTTTTATTATTGCTTTCTTCCCCACGGCAAAGCATAAAGTATAAAGTATAAAGCATCACATTCACATTTCTACAAGAACATGGCTTTTTTTTGTTCAGGCTGAAACTATCTTACATTTGTTGTTGTTGTTGTTTGCTGCACAACCCACAAATTCTTTTATAGGCACGCACCAAATACAATTCACATGCATACGTAATACATAATACACACAACGTCTAGAATCTAGAATCTAGGATCTAGAATCTAGGATGTTGAAAATATAGCCAAGATCCTGAATCATAGTCTCTTCCTTCATTCTCTCTCTTCTGTAAACTATCATTTCTGGTTTCTGGTGAATTGTCATTGGGAGAAAAGAACGAAAGAAAGAAAGAAAATAACAATTTATTGCAGACAAATCCTATTAAGTATGAAAGAGCATCAAGTTCCATGGAAGAA
>JABASP010002888.1:0-17087 GCA_019776565.1 Sminthurinus signatus | reverse complement strand
GGAAAAGTGAAACCAATGCTCAAATAATTAAAAAGGCCAATAATAAAAATAAAAACAAATGTAATAATAATAATAATAATAACAGTAATAATGCTGAAACAGCACAAAGTGAACAAGTGAATGATTTTGATTTTAGTACAGTTCAAATAAAACAAGAACCCCTTTCTGACAACGAACTATTCATAATTCACGATACATATCAAGGGATGAAGAAGAGAAAAATGAAGAAGGTGAAGATTAAAAAGGAAAAAGATTGTGATGAAAATGAAGAAATGAATGACAACAGACGAGCAAAAAAGAAGCGAAAGAGAAATGAAGATGAACAATTCAAATTGACACACTCACAATCAAAGAAAAGGAAATTAACGAATTATATTGAGAATGTTAATGAAGCTTCTACTGGAGATTCTACAACAAACCAACAAATGTCATCATCATCATCTTTAAATAAGAATAAAATGTTAATTTTAACCAAAAGTGAAGTGGATGAAAAAGAGAATTACCGTTCAGCAAAAAGTAAAAGTGTAAAAACATGTGAGTGTAGTTGTGGTAAATTATACTCATCTCCTGCTCGCTTTAAAAAACATCGAGAAAGAAGAGGACATCCGCCCAAACGACAATTTTTAGCCAAGTAAGATTTTTCCCTGGATCAAATAATATTATATAAGTTGAATACAACTATTTTATTTTATTCCTAGATTTATTAATTTGAAATAATAAATAGGATTTTTTTTCCATGTTATACCATAGATCTTTTACATGTACAATGTACACAATTGACTGAAATCATAATGACTGATTTTTTACCTTAACGAAAGTTTATACTTAAATCTTTTGTTTTGTTTGTTTTCTGGGTTTTCTACCATTGTATTTTGTACTTTTTTGTAAATCTGTGATTATGGATTACATTTCTACTACTGTATTTGATATGTATCGACAATATTATTATGTGAATAAGGAATAAGGAAATTCAATGTATTTTTTAATGTCAGTTTATTAAAAAAAAATCCTTTATTGCAGTTTTTATCGTATCGTAAATCGTATCGTAAAGAACATTGCGTCTTTATAAATTATGAGGCTTCTTTTTACTATTTATTCTATTACAAAATCTGTCGTACGTAAGTACATGCAGCACCTTCTTTAGTATTTATCACAATAATTATTTAATTGATATTTTATCACATTCATAAAGCTTAAAGTACACAATAGTCAGTTAAAAAATTCAAGGTTAAAAAATTAGTCATGGTGTGTAAAGTAATTTTACAATTTTAGAGTTAAGTCTATTATTTTTTTAAAAATACATTATAATTTATAATGATTTATTATTATGAGCATAAAATATTGCATAAGTATTTTCATTTCTGGGCGAAGCTTTAGGATTTCACACACTTTACAATAAAATTAGGCAGGGTTATAAAATATTATTGGCTTCATTATATATTATAGAAATGTCCAAGTTATAAAAACAAGAAAATATACTTTACTAGAAAAATTATAAACCGTGTTTTTATGTGACTAAAAACTAAAGATCGGTAAAAAAATGCTATTTAATTGCTGTTCTAGGACAAAGATTCATTTTTCATTTTATATAGATTCTAAATATTTTGAGAGTTTGCGTCTGGTTGTATTTTTATATTTTGTAAGTTGTAAATTGCGAAAATATTAGTTAATAATTATTATTAGTATAAATAATGAATAAATATCACTGGTAAATTTTGTCATTATATAGTCACTTTTATAGTTTCTCCACTCAAAATTTCTAAGTTATAATAAAAAGTTTAAAACAAAACTATTTAGTATTAGTAAAAGTGATGAAATCCGCATGAGACCATTTGTAGATCCTTTATGTTGAAAAGAAAGCTGTATAAAAGAAAAAAAACAAGGGAAAGACAAAAGTAATTAATTTTAGATAATAATAATAATAATAATTATTATTATTTTTACTTGTTGAATGCTGAATGAAAAAAAAAGATTGAAGATTTAGCTTTTAACCTTTTGTTTTGAATGATGATGAAGAAGGAAGGATTTTAGATTTTCACAAGCATCCGAGGTTTCATTTGCAAAATTGTCCACGATTGAAAAATGATCATCATCCAATGAAATCCAAAAGGTAGTGGGTAAAACTCCTTTTAATTGTTCATTGTAACCTTGACTCTGTCTTTTAAATTCAGGGGACTCGTGATTCCCCAACATGATATGATTTTTCAGCTTCAATTCTAAATAAGAAGGATGAACTTGATTGAACAGAATACTCAGTTTTAGTGCAGATTCCCTGAAATTCAAGAGACAAGTAAAAACATATCATAATAATAATTATTATTATTAATATAAATATTATTTTTTAAATTCAACTTTCAGTAGTACAAAAAAAAGAAGCTCACTCTGTTAAATGAAGAGGTTTATTCAGCGTCGTGTTGACCAGCGGACGAAGATCATAGACACCGGACACGAATAAAAATCCTTTGATTTGGCTCTTGAGCCTCGGAACTGTGGAAATGTCCTTCATTAATAAACTACTCGCTAATTGTGCTCCTGCTGAATGTCCTCCGATTATTAATGAGGAATTTGGATACTTTTCCAAAGTATTATTTAAGCAATGAACTAGCTCATCCTCCATCTTTTCAATGGAGGCATTTGGTGCGAGTGTGTAGCCAAAGACAACCGTTTTGTACTTTAGTTTCCTGAGGAAGGGAGCGAAATGGGCCGAAATGTCCTTTGATCCTTCTGTTTAATCATTATTGAATGACATTTTTATTATAATACTTTGTATTTCTTATAATATTAATTATTATTATTATTTTCTTAATGTTTCTTTTACCTTGCCAATATCCACCGTGAATCCAGAAAAAGATGGGTGAATCTGCTTCTAAATCTGTGCCGTAGATATCATATTTTTCTGAGGGCAGCGGTCCATATGATACATTTAATTCATGGGCCAGGACTTCTCGAGCTTTCTTTGTCCCTATGAAATTTATATTGATAAAAAAATGAAGCTATTTTTACTTATTATTTATGTGTGTCTCTTTTAATTTGTAAAGCATATTATTATTATTTTTTGTACCTTCTTGTCCAATCCGTACAAATTGTTCAAGTGCTTCCTGACTCGTCTTATTCTCCACCCACAAACTTGGCGTCATTTGTCGTTCCAGCTCCTGGACAAATTAAAATTCATTTTTTATTAATTAAATATACTAATATTTTTCATGGATTGGATGATTTCGTTGACTTTGTGTTTATCTTATAAATACTTCAAGAGACCAAGTTTTCCATTCATCTAGAGACGGGAGTGGATCTGGACCTGTTTTACGCATTAATAAAAAGAAGAAACAAAAACATTTTATAGGCTCTTTTAATAATTAGAATCTTTGTTGTTTTTTCATAATAATTTTAAACTTTCTATCAGTGTAAAGTTTTAATAGCTTACTTTGTGCGTGGATGCTGTCAGGCATCATAATTGAAATCAATAGGAAGGAAAATAATGACAACGTCCGAATCATTTTCACTTTTGCTTTCTCCCTTGTTTTATTTTTTAACCAGGAACAGGAACCAGGACTGGATTCACTATAAATTATAAATACTGATCACTGGAAATCTATAAAAGTTGCACTCTTCAAAACAGGAGACTCTCTGTCGTTTTCATTTTATTCATTCATCTTTTGAACCTTGTGAGCCTTCAATATTCTACGAGAAAAATATAAGCAAACTAAGCAACAAGTCCCGTTTTGAAAATATTACATAACAAGACACAGATAGAATTCACAGGTTTTCCTCAAAGCTCCATGAATAACAAATTATTTTCCTGTTTCTTATATAACATATGTCACATGTTACATGTCAATTGAGAAAACTGAGTTTTTTCAATGTATTTTGTGTATATAGAAGAAAATAATTGAACTTTGAATATGTTTTCCTCGTTCATGTGTACTTGAAAAGTTTCAATATTATTGCTAATTTAGCATTTTGAGTTACTAAAAGTACAATTTTTCACTGACCACTAAAACATTTAACAAGAAAAATGACAAACTGAGTACGAAGAAAAAAAGGTGTGTTACTTACAATAATTTTTTCATCGTAAAATTATCTTGACCTTAAATTCATTTACATACTTTTACTGTATAAAATATAAAATACTTTTAGTATGGAAGGAGCAAGGCGGACCAGTGAAACTAGAATGAACTTGATGCAACCAGACACAAATAATGATATTGGTATAAAATAATTCTGTTTGGTCGTAGTAGAATGTAGAATCCTTTCATGTTTGAATATTTTACCAACTTTGCTATGCAAAACGCAGTACTAGTCTAAAATTATCTCTAAGGCTTGCATAATATATTATTTTCTAATAAACAGCAAAATAAAGATGCGTATTTTGTATTTTCATTGAGAAACTTCTATATCCTCCTTTTTTTCCTCCTTCGTCTTGGTCTCTAACCTTTTAATGATAGCACGTGCCCAATATCTGTAGCTCATTCCTCTAGTTGCCGCCGTCTAAATACTAAGTATTAAATACCAAATAGCTTTTGACACTTAACCTTATCGAGAATCTGACACAAATTCACAAATCAACACATACAGAAATTCTCATTTCTTATAATAATCGTTGATACATGTCAAAGTAAAAAATAATTCTAACTACAAAATCAAATGCCAAAAGGAAATCCAAATTCTCCATTAAAATACAAAATACACAACATTTCACCAAAAAATTCGAGAAGTGAGGAAACCTTGTGAATTCTCAACTCTAAACTCTTACATTATTTATTATTTACTTGTCGATTCAACAACATTGAACATTGAACAACACAGCACTGAAAACTGGAAACTGAAATCACGCACAATCACATGTCAATCCTTATTTTCTACTTTCTATTTTCAATGTCAAAGTTTAAAGTTTAAAGTTGACAATCAAAAGTCACAAAAAAAAGTCAGAGGAGGAACAAAAAAGAAAATTGAGGTAGTAAATTGATTGTGAGTTGTGAGTCAAAGTATTGGGACAAATAATAAATAATACAAATATAAATACAAATATTAAATGTAGTTCAATAGGAATGAGGAGAGATTACAGATTACGGACTACAGAGATTAGAGTCACCTGCACTCTGAGTTTTGACTGAATGTTGAATGAGTGTGTGATAGAGAGAGTAAACAGAAAGAGAAAAACATGAGACTATTTTATTATTCATTTCACTCTATTCCATTTTCCATTTCCATTCCACACTAACAATAAATATCGTACATCGTACATAATATGCATTTAAACATGTTGGTATAAAATATGAAGTATGAAGCAAATGAGATTAGACTCAATTTACCAAGAAGTACAGAGTACAGAGTGAACTGACTCATCATCATCACGAGTAGCTATAATGTTCAACACAGGCCATGGAAACATGTAATGTTATAGTCATGAGCAAGTACTTTGTATAGCACGAATAAAATCCAGAATATAAACTGTAGAGTGCAGAGAGTAGACGATATGATATTTAATATTTATTCCACACACAACTAAATACACACACATGTCATGTAGCCCATAAACAGAAACATCAACATAAATAATATGCTTTTATGAGAGAGCGAGTGTAAAGTGTAGTGTGTAGAATTAATAGGACAAATAACATGTATCACATTACACACAAATTCGTTGTGCAGACGACAAACTACAAACTACAAATCACAGTGGATCGAGTATCGAGAATCCAGTCACAAATACTTAAAAAATATACACATGAAATTTAATGCTAAATTAAACCATAAATAAAAAGAGGAAAGAGAGTTGAAAAGCATACTGTTTTTTATTTAGCTGAGAGCTTAGACGGTGGAAAATGGAAACTCATGCCAACGAATTTTGTCATAAATCTAAAAAGGTGTTTTATATACACATACATAAAACAGATGACGAGTTGTCATGACTCCTGAAACTGAAATGAAATACAAAATTATAAATGATAAAGTACAAAGTCATGAGCTCAAAACAAACAAAACTGCACAAATTCACAATTCAAACCACAACTGTGCGATGAAAAATTCTACAATGTGATAAAATCTAAAATTATTTTCACTTTTGACTTTTGATTGGGAAAAAATTTAAAACTGGAGGATGGAATCAAAATTAAAGTCAAAAGCTAATCTTCCGATTCATCCAAGAAGCACAAAAATAGTTTTATGTATTGCGTCAACGGTAACTCATTATTATGGGCCAATTATTTTTACTTCATTTTCCACCGTGTGCTTTTTAGATGAGGAAATTTAAATGATTTTATACGCTAGACTAGATTTTTGCCGTCGGAGTTTTGGTTTCCGGTTCCTGTTACATTACGCAAGTGGCCCAGGTTGGAAAAGCCTCCTATTCAAAGCATCGGGAGAGATGCAGTCGGTTTGAAAATGGATGCTCCAGCTTGATGACGGACACGCTCTTTGCCATTCAAAATGCTTGTGAGGCCCAGATCAAAATGGTATCATACGCTGGAATTGCACTGGGAAGCAGCGTCTACCAAATCCTCATTGCTGTTCTTCTTTTTGGCGTAAAATCTTAAATCAAAAGAATACAGAAAAACTTCCTTCAAGTAAAATATACAAGTTATCTATGACATTAGTGATTTTGATAACTGATACCATAGATTCGTAAAAAGCCATGGTGGTCCGGTTGTTGGGTTTACCTCCATCTCTTCATGTTCATCCTTGGAATCATCCTCCTCTGTCTCCTCAATTTTGATCTGGAGTATCCGCAAGATGGAGTTTATCTGGAGTTAAAAGATCCCATGCCTTTTTACCCGCTCCCGCCAAAAAGCCAGTCTAATTACGAATACTGGACGAGTATTTTCAATGGTTTGTTCATCGCGGATCTCCTCTTTTGCCTCCTCACCTCCATCGTCATTGGGGTCCGAAAAATAGTTCTCCACTGTCAGGATTTTCAAAATGAGCAGAAAGTGAACGGTGTGGAGGATGCGGATGAGTTTTGGCAGTTTTTGAACGCAGAGAAATATTCAAGGGATCAAAATCAACATCAACATCAACATCAAGACGACAATGAAAATTATAATTATTATTATGATCATGATCATGAAAATGACACTGAAACTGATTATGACAAAGGTGAAGGGGATTTCTATGGAGAAAAGAGTGAGGAAGAAATCCCATGGAAAAATATGAAGTAATAAATTTTCAATAATAATTTTTGTAATTATTACTTCTTTTTTTTTGTAATTTTTATTGAAGACGTTAAAAATGGAACGAGAGAGATGAAAAAGTTTTACATTTTACAGTAAATATTATTATTATTTTTGGTCTATGTATTTTTTATTATATTTTTTTATACTTAAAACTTTAAACACTTTTGCTTTTTTTGCTGTCTGTAAGCTTTTTTGCTGTCTGTAAGCTTTTTTGCCGTTTTCTGCCAAGTACAATAAAATCTATCACAAATCACAAGTATTATATTATATTGCACATTTTGCATGAGATGAACAAACAGTGTGAAGAAAGTAGAGAGCAAAGAGCAAAAATCCACGTCCATATCGATTTTTAATTAAAAAGTATTATTATCTTGAATCTTGATCTTTTTATAGCTTTTTTCCGGGTCTCTGTGATTTTAGATTTATGAGCATGATTTTTAATCCAGCTTCTTTTTGTATAAGTTTATGTAGGCTTTGTGAGTGTTTGAGGTTTGTCATAAGAAAAATAATAATAATAATTGTAAATACTGTGACTGTAAGGTTTTTTTGGAAGTTTGATTTTTTCTTTGTTTCTTTTCTGTCTTTGTTATACGAGATACACCAGCGGTAAAATGTCCTCAAAAAGTTGAGTTGTGATTTTATGGAGGACATTTGAAGTCTTTTTCTCTGTATGAACTTCAACGTGAGTTTTGACTTCAGTGAGCCAGTGAAATTCCTTATGACAATAAATACACATGTGACGGATTTTTGGGGTCGGTTTCCTCACTTTCCGGTCTTCCGTATCCTTTTCGTCCTGTTTCTGTTGCAGATTTGCCATAAACTGAATGTCGTACAAACTCATGGCTGCTTCTTCTTTGTTCTTCGTTCTGGCTCACCGTAGAGAAAATATAGGAGACCAACCTCAAAAGTAAAAAGGGAAAAAATCAAAGTTTTTCACAACTAAGAAAGTCGAGAAAAGGTGTTTCAAAAAATTAAGTATGATGTAGAATGTAGAATTTTGATAAAAATATGCATAGAAAGCTTTTAATAATATAAAATGTTTTAGAAAATTAAATGGAATTTTACCCCGGGTTTGACTTTTTTGGTTTAGGTTGATTTTCAGTCCACCATGATTTTGATGAGACGAAGTTTCAGAGGATTTTATCCACTGAACTTTAACATGAAAACCAAAAACTTGCTCACCACTTTAACAATAAGAATGATAATTTTACAGTATTTTACAAATTTAGATTCCCATTTTTACACTCGCTTTCTGCTCTTACTGAGCGAAAGCTTTTAAACAAAGAGAACGTTTTTGTGCAGAACGAAGAACGGAGAGAAAGTTGCACAAGTGAAAGCAAGGCTGTGACTGCAGACTGCAGAAAGAACGAATAAAAAGCTAGTACTTTTTTTCCAAGTGAGCGACTCTGGACTCTGGATAATTAAATCAGTGAATTATTATGTTTATTACACTATTGTTTGTTTTTTTCACTCCGTGTTTGCATAACCTACGATAACGATATACTTTTTTTATGATGTCCACAAAAGAGAACGTAAAAATATATTGATCGCAGTGCGACGAAAGAAACTGAGACGGAGTTTGTAAACCATAATATTTTGCATCAAGAATCAAGTACAAAGAAAACCAATAGTTTTCATAGTTAAATGCAGTAAAATCTATATATTTTAATAGTTCAAAATATACATCACAAAATGCAATCAAATACCAAATACCAAATGTCAAATGCTGTACAAACTACAAAAGCTTAAAGTATATATTTAGGAAGTTTGTAATTTGTATTAGGGGATTTCTAGTTGTTCAAGTTGTTGTTTTGATGGTGTTGATGAAGGATTGAGACAGCAAACAGCCCAGCCATCAGCAGGGTGAATGTCACAATATGTCAAACATGGACATTCTGTTCCTGCTTCCCCACAGTTCTAAAAACATGTACAAAAAGTCATGTTAATCATTTACTATGTATTTTGTAGCTTTTATTCACAGGTAAAGTAAAAACAATTGATTTTTGTTTTGTTTTTTTTTTACCTGCGTCTCTCCATTGACAAGATATGGCTCAGTTCCCTCACACGGTTTTTCTCCAGCTCCAGTTTCAGCTTCAGCATCACGTTGACAATGGACAAAATTCAATACCAGGAGAATAACAAACCTGCCAAAATAATAAAAGTCAAACTCTCTGTTTATATTATTCCCATAATATTACAAAATGTTAAAAGATAAAAAGATGTTTACTCCTGACTCCAAACTATTTTATAATTATACTACAAATTACAAATACACTTACATTTGAGTCCAACCGTGACTTTGAAATGTGAATGATGGCATTTTTAACTGCTGTAATTATATTTAAATGTAAGACAATTGTTTCTAAAAAAGACAATGGAAAAATATGACAAATGACAAAAAATAGAGGAAAGTTGCAGCGTTTTGGTTTTTTGTAGAGGTGTGAAAAGAGGACAAAAGGCATATTGTTGTACCCTTTTTTCATGTTCCTTTGTATTTTATAAGCTGGGACAAAAGACAAAAGGATCATAAAATTTTATAAATCTTCATGAAATTCCGAGACAGACACCTGCTGTGAACACGATTTCTAAGCCTAAAAAAATGTATTAGTATCAGAAGTAAAAATAAAATTACACTTTTTTTCAGGTACAACTTGAGACTTTACAAATACATTAAAAAATACACATTTCTTGGACCTTTGAAAAAACTCTCAAATTGGATTTTGGAAATTAAAGCTGAGATGAGATGAGCTATAAAACAACTAATGAATTATTTGTCATATTACTAATTTCAGAGCAATTAAATTTTAATCATAATAAAAATCAGAAAAAGCATCAAAACCGGGAAAGTAGTTCATTCAAATCCTGTTTTTTTCTGGAAAATCCTGTTTGTGCATGTTTTTTCTTGTTTCTTTTTAATTTAGACTTTATTTTAAATTAAAAGTATCATTATTATTAATTATTATTACACCATTTTACATAAATTGTATCAAAGTTATTTATATACCCATTAAATCCGAAAAGTTTTTGTTTCCGGTCTATTTCCTGTTTAAACAAGAGATTCTAAACTAAGATTTTAAACCGTCAAAATGAAGGTAAGAAAAAAGGGTAATAATTTACTTTTAAGTTATTTCATTGTTCATTTAAAATTCTGAATTGAATGTCAAAGTTCAACGTACTATGTAAAAAGAAAGGTTTCTTTGTTATGTTGATTGTAGATATTGTAGATGAAATGTGATTATTATTTGTCATTTGTCATCATAAATGCATATTCCATGTATTCTTTTTGATTTATGGGATTTGAAATGGTGTACTATAAAATATTTAATAATAATTATTATTAAAATGTGGTTTGTATCCATTTTTGATTTCAGGAATGTAATGTATGCAAAACAAAGGGGATATTTGTTTGTGCCCGTTGTAACGTGGCTCATTATTGCTCTAAGAAATGTCAAGCGATTGACTGGTCTAATGGACATAAATCTTCTTGTTTTCCTTTTTTTATTAAACAAGATGATCCAGATGGAAGGAAATATGCCATTGCCTTGAAAGATTTAGAAGTGGGGGATATTGTGTTAGATGAAGTCCCAATCTTCCAAGTTCCTCATCTCTTTCAACAATCACCTCTTCTTGTAATAAACAAAACTAATTTATTCTCAATAATAATAATTATTATTATTACTACCATTTATTATTTTTGAAATTTCTATTTGTTTTAAAAATGAAACCACTATTTTATACTAATTTAAATGATTGTTCTTTCTTTGTTTTGAATATTATATTACAGCCTGTACTTCAAGGGACCATTTTTTGTGTTGGTTGTGGACTTCATATGACTTCTGAAAATTGTATGGAATGTTCTTCTTGTAAAAGTCCGGTTTGCAGTGTGGAATGCGAAAATGTAAGAAAAAATTGTATTTATAATATTACCATTAAAATTATTATTTAATTTAATAATAATAATACTTTATTTTATATTTTGTATATATTTAAAAATCAGTTGCCAATTCACAAGAAGAACGAATGCCAGTATTTTCAAGAGAGCAATAGTCCAGATTTAAACGGAAAGGATTTGAGTAATTGTGAAGTAGAATTATTCCCTAGACTAATTTTTGCTGTTCGGACGATGATGATAAAAGAAAAAGATCCAAAGATTTGGGAAAACTTATTAAAAATTGGATTTGGAACTCCCATGAAATCCAGATTTGAAGCTATCCGTGATCCGTCAATTACAGGATCAATTTTTTTGGAATGGAATGAACAGGAAGTGATGGATACAACTTCAAAAATGATGGAGCTGCTAATGGATAAAGGATATTATATTCAGGTTCCAAACGAATATCCAAAGTAAGTACTTTTTTGAACAATTTCATTGTACTTTATTTTATTGTATCATAATAATTTAAAAAAAATAAAGTAATAATAATAATACTAATTATTAATATTCTTTATTCTTTTTTATTTTATGTTTTATGTATAGAATCTTCCAGTCAACTCGTAGTGGACATTATTTGTATAGTCAAGCTTCTTCATTTGATCAGAGTTGTAATCCAAATTGCACATGGAGAATTAGCAACTTCCCTGATTTCAAAATCCGCATTCGTGCAATTACTCCAATTAAAAAAGGGACAATTCTCACTCTTTGTCGGTTTCAGCATTGTGATGGTCTTCAGAAAGGAAATCTAGATAGACTTGGACTTGCAAAAGAACTCTTTGGATTTATTAGTGGTTGTGAGTGCTCTAGATGTCAAGATCCGTCAGAATCTGGAGTTTATTCTTGTGCTCTTAAATGTGAAAAATGTATTGTTATCAATACAATTTCTCAAGGTGGAAGTTCACACGGATCTACAGGATTTGTTGTTCCTGGAGATTTCAATAGGAATGGATCTTTGACCTGGCGTTGCTGTAGATGCTTTCAAATCTTCCCAGCCTCTTACTACTCACAAATTTTTGCATCATTGAATGAAGAATTAAGAAATGTACCACAAGTTGATGCAGAGCTGATTGAAAAATTCTGGATTGATTTCATTCAAAAACATCAAGGAAAGCTTTTACATCCAAATCACTACCTAGTTCAACACGCCTTGGAAAGAATCCTTAGTTTTCAACACGATACAATTCTCAATCTCTTGAAAGCTTGTTCCATCAGTAAAGCACCACATGTTTTGGACTACATCAATAAATTTCTTTTAAAAGCCAAAACATATCTGGAATTGCAACAACGAGTCTCTCCAATATTATACTTTGAAAGTAGGTTTTTATTTTATATTATTATTATTGTTTTAAAGCTAAATAGTAATTTTTTTTGTTGTATGATACTTATTATTATTATTTATTTTTCAAGGGCAATAATAATAATTATTATTATTTTATTCTCTTCTTTTTTTTTATTTTCAGGTCCAATCTTCAAAATACTTTCACAAGCAATGAAATGCAAGTACAGGGTTCTTGCCATGTTCTTCAGGAGTACGACTGAAGGTTTGGCTACAAAGGTGAAAATGGAGAGTTTGATGTTACTCAAAATCATCATTGCTTATGAAAGTGAAGCACTCAAGTATTTTGAGAATGATTTGCCAATTCAACGAGGAGTAACAAGTTCTGAAGTGGCAGAGTACTACAAATTATCTCTGGAAGCTTTGGAACAACATAAATCCAACATTGAAAACCAATTTGTAGCTCCTTATCCCTTATAAAAATAAGAACTTTATTATGTTCAATAATAATAATAATAATTTTAATTGATTATTAGCATATTTTTACATGAATTTTTCCCAGTATGCCCAGTACATTTTTAAACGAGAAAAATAGACTAAAATTTAATTATAAAAAATCATTTGTATCGTACTCTATTTTGCTCGTTGATAATGAAATGAAAAATTGTTGTGAAATCATTTATAATGAATAAAATAGTGCAACATTTACAAATTTTAAATATTATTCCAGGATTGCTTTATTGTAGTGCGAATTTCAATTATTATTATTATATTATTATATTATAGTTCAAACATTTCTAGTATTTCTACTATTTTTCGTTGCCATAGAGAATTTGGTTTAATGATTTTTTTACATACCATTAAATTGTAATCATTTTATTTTTTACATTCTTCAAGGACTCATTTTATTTTTTACTCAATAATAATTTTCAAAGAAAATATTATTTACAAAATAATGATTTCACCAGACTCGACCGGTCTCAACAAAGAAAAGCATGTAGAAGAGAGTAAAACTATAGGATTTCCTGTTCTTCGATGTGATTCTGGGTTTTTACAAAAGAGGCGACTTCAAAGGAATTCCATGCACAAGATGAAGATGAAAACAAAACCATCGATTTTCAAAGACGGCCAAGATTCTACTTCTCAGTTATCAAAGGAGCAAGATTTTCAAATTTCAGCACTGGTCAAACTGTTTTGTTGTTCTGAATCAAAATCCGAGTCTGAAAAAGTCGAGTTAAAACAATCTTTGGCTTTTGATTCAGTAAAAAGAAGAGTGAGTAAAATTCACTTAAACAAAATAATTTTCTCCAAGTCAAGAAAAAGAAAACTGTTTACATCCACATCAAATTTGAAACACAATTCGAGAAAGAGAAATTGTGACAGAACGCGTAACTGGAATCGCAATTGGAAAAATGAAAGTGCAAAATGTAGAAAATGTCAAAGACAGAGCGAAAAAGATGTAGAAAAACACCTCGTAAACAGAAATGACGAGAAATTCATCCTTTTGAATAAACCCCAAAGGAAGAAAAGGAATCACCATAGAAACGAACAAGAAGTTCCTCGACCTCAAAAGAGAAAGCAAAGCCAAAGTCAAAGCATCACTAGTAACAAAAAACTCCCAAAAAGGATTTTTGTACAGAAAATCTCATTAAAAAATTATTATTATTATTACGTGGACATGAATGAAAAACACGCCAGACCAAGACCAAGAAAACTGAAAAGAGTCAAATCAAAAACAAAAGTAAAACCTGTTGAAAAATTGGGAGAAAATTGCATATTTTGTTTCAACTCCATGGAAAAGAAAGTCAAATCAAATCCCAGTGCTTTGAAAATCATAGCTTCAGATTTTACTCCCTGGCCTTTGTCAAAAAACCTTGTTTCAAATTGGTTTCAAAATGTTTTCAGCGTAAGACAAAATTCTGTAGATTGTAAAGAAAGTCATGCTTAAATTTTCTGTACAGCTTTCAACTTTTTACATCTGTGTTTTTCAGTATTGTCAAAGCCGTACAAAATCCAGTTCCATTCATTCACTTCAAAAATCCTGGAGTTTGCTGGAATTTCTAAAGCTGGAGAAGAAAACGAAGAGTGCTGTTGAAGTCTTATACTTTTTGATTTATTTTTTTCATGTAAAAAGTAAATCTACATCTGAATCCACACTATTAAAATAGGAAACTTTTTGAGCAAGAGTAAAAATAATTCATGATGATAATAATAATTTAAGCTCTACATTTTCAAAATGAGAATATTATTCATTTTTCATATCCAGACTCAAAACGCTGGTTGCATAGTAAAATAACAAAAGTGCGTTTCTTTATTTTGCTTATCGAGTAAAAAATGAACAAAGTACAATAAAAATAAAGTAACATACAAATAAAAACAAAGCCTGTGCAGTTTGTACTGGATTTTCTTGCCTGTGGCAAAGCTCATCTTAATCCGAGAGTATTTCATTGACATTTTTCAAATATTATTTATCCCTGTATATGAATTTTATACAGTAAAAAATATAATCCTCTTTTTTTATCAACATGTGAAATGTTTGTGCATTGTATTTTGTACTTACAAATTTTGTATTTAAAAAATATCAAGTACCCGATTCAAATTGACAAGAACAAAAGTGTATTTTGACGAGTTCTTTGGTCTTTGGTTTTTGTGTGTACATATTGTTTACTATTACTATTATTATTATTCACAACAAATAAAAAGGCTTTTGTACTGTTGTATTTTGTATTTTATAATTTGAACTCCAGGAAGAGAAAGGTTGAGGATTTAAAATCCGCTTGTCTATATGCTCTATACCAATAAAAAAGAAATCCAGCCAGACGCCAGAATAATTCTGTATTCTGTATAAAAAAGAACAAAGGAATGTGAAACTTTGTACACAAAAAAAGGCATTCCAAGTTCAAAAAAAGACAGGACAAACAATTTAATAATAAATATAAATAAATAAGTACACAAAAGAGTTTTTTAGCCTGAGAGAGAATTGAACTTGAACTTGTCTCAATACTCAACAATCAAGTTCACAGAGCTCAAAAAGTTCACAGGTATAAAAGAACAAGGGTTCAGTCGTTACAGAAACAGTTTGGCTCAATTTGAATCTGAAAGAAGACCGTTGTCTTGACTCCAGAGAAAAACATCAAGATTCAAGATGAAGAACCTGTGTATTTTTTCAGTCCTGTTTGTCTCTTTAATTTCCTTTTATTCTGTTTATTCTGGTCCCCTTGAAGAACATGAGGAAACAGCCCCAGAGCCAGACCCCGCACCAGAACCAGCAAAAGAAGAAGAATGTGAGTTTATATCCTTTCAATAACAATAAAATACAACTTTTTCAATCTTTTTTCATTTCCATTTTTTCCCTTGATTTTGGAAAGCACAAAATAATTAATTTTATTTACATTATTATTTTTTCTATTTTTTTTTTTGGAACAGCTGAATCAAAGGACTACGTCGTGAACTGTTTCGCCCTTATAAATAGTTACAGAGGAAAGCACAGTTCATCGCCACTCCGAGATGACGGCGGGGTAAGTCAAAATTCAAAAACAAACTTTAAACTATTTGAATTTGAATTTCAACTAAAATGACAGTGGATAAAAGTATAAATAAATGCTAAACATTTTCCAATTTTCCCCTAATTTTTAAAAATAGTTAAATGGAGCAGCCATGTCATGTGCTCGGCGATATGTAGCAGGAGCTGCCGTTCATTCGTGTCCAGAGGCGAGAGGGATGGGTGAAACAGTGGCGAGTTCTTCTGGAGGAGGAATCACAACGGAGCAGCTGTGTACAATCGGAGTCAGCTTGTGGTACGCGGAATGCCGAATGTACAACTACAACAATCCAAATATTTGGGACTGGGAAAGAACCGGACATTTCACCTACATGGTCTGGAAAAACAGCTCAATTGGTGAGATTTATAGATTTCCTTGGTCATTTGTTTGTGCTGTACTATTTTACTTGTGTTATTACAATTTAATTCAACTGGTGTAAAATGTAAAATTACTGTACTTTCCATTTTTACTTAATTTTCCTCTTTTTTTCTCTTCTTTTATTTTACAGCTGGACTTGCTTGTGCAGCTGGACCAACAGTTCGGTGTGTCGCCCTCTTCCGCCCACAAGGAAATTATCCAACTGTCGCCGCCTACAAAGCCAACGTTTGGCCACCCCGATTCAAAGAACCGGAATCGGAAGTAGAACAAGAGTTCCTCAGGAGTCAAGTTGAAAAGTATAAAATCACCATCGACTAAAATTTGGGATTTTCGGATTGTTAATGCTGCCCTCTCAATTTAATACAATATTCTTGATATATTTCTCTACAAAATTATGAAATTATGACTTTGACACTAACGAAAATGTAATACTTTTTGTATTTATTTTTGGTATTTTTATGAAAAATAAAGTGAGTCCCATGACGATTTTGATCATGTGCTTTGAAAATTGAACTTGGGAAGGACAAAAATGAGGAAATGAAGCATGTACTTTTTATTTTATGGCAGTTGTCCATTTTCTAGGTCGCATAAATGAATTTAATCTTGAAATCCTTTGTTTAAGATGGAGAAGAAAATAGAAAATGGAGAAAGTTGTTCAAAGGCGGATTTATACTTCACTCTCTGCCCATTCGTTAGCATTTCACTCCAATAGTGTTATTTATATGGCAACGAGTCAAGCATGAAGCATGAATCGGCCTTAAAGTTTGAAATTTAAAGTACTTGAC
>JABASP010002887.1:0-17087 GCA_019776565.1 Sminthurinus signatus | reverse complement strand
ACTTAACACTATTCATCTGACTTGGAAAATTATAATGGATATTTATTCAAAGAACTTTGTACTTTGGATTCAGGATGCAGTGTTACATTTGGATTCTTGTACAATGTACAATGTACAATAAATAATAAATATGCATGGGATATCTTGTTAACACTATATAATACACTTTCACTAAACTAATTACTCTTCTTAACAATTTCAATAGTCAAGACAGAGAGAGAAAGAGAGAGAGAGAGAGAGAACACGTAGTATGTAGTACGTAGTGCAGACTGTGCAGTGTAAGTTTGATGAATGGCTCGTGAAACTTGGAAAAGATACTTTATACTTTGTACATTGTACGTTATACGTTGTAAAGACTTGTGCCTTGTGCCGTCATTTCCCGAGAACTCTGTGCTTGCACTTTTCACTCCTTCTTCTTGTGAACTGTAGAAAGAGTGGTACGGAGAAAGCAAACGCTCAATTTGTATCATATGTATCTATTTTATAAATGTTTCATTACATGAGGAGGAATTACAAATTGCAAATTACTCTTAAATTATATACAGTCACTTTTACAACTCTTTTTCAGCACAACATGATAAATAACAAGTCGCAAATTTCAATACGAAATACAACATGACATGTGCAGCCGTTATTTATTTCTATTTCTATGGTATAGTTTTCACAGCTCCTAGTTCCTAGTACTCGTTTTTTAGGAGTCTGTACTTTAATTTCTTTTAGTATAAAAGATATAGCTCAAAATTAGCAATAATTACAGTTCTTCCGATTCCCTAGATCCTTAGGTTCTCTCACGCCTCAAGTATGTATTGCGATACGATACAAAAAATACATGAACGTGAACGTGAAAAGCTGATTTGAGGGTGATATCTTTTCTTTTCTTTCTTTTTTTTACTTTTGCTCTATAATTAAATGTGTTGATTTTCCTGTACTGGAAATATCATGTATTGTAATGTTAGATCAAAAATCAAACCTTATGTAAGAGATTAAATTTGGAATTTTTTTCGCGATAAAATTCGTGTGTGATAAAATTTCACCAAACTGGGAATTCACTAATCCGAGGACGGAAGATTTATTTTATGTATTTATTTATTTAGTTTAGTTTTATAATCCACATGGAATTTTAAATTATAAAGTGTAAAAGTAATTGCAGACTCTAGACTGTAGACATTTTAATTTTGACAGTGTCGACATGAGCCCTTGAAAATCCCCATTAAACCAAGACACACGACAAACGACAGGGGAAACAATTTTGTGGTTGGAAGGAAATATCGTAAATTGAACAGCAATATCAATAGTAATTGACATTGATATATTGATATTATAATTGAAGTTTAGGCGCCTGTTGACTCATCTGCCGCTGTAAAGAGGAAAATGAAGTTGAAAAAAATCAAATGATTCTTCTTGAGATAAAATGTTTTCTTTTCCTTGATCGTTAGTCTGATTGACATGGACATTGATAGTTGAATAGGACAAATGTGGCAATTACCACTTACGAGTTGTTAAATATCAATGTCAATGTCAATATCGATAAATGCACTCACGTTTTCTTTCTCTTCTAATTTTATTTAGGAATTTAATTGTGCACATTTATGTTTTATTACTTTGTTGTCTCTCCTATCTTACGATGTCTTTTCATTTGTCTTTGTCATGCCTTCAGCATTGAGTATTTTTGGAAAGGAGTTTAAAGTTTAGAATTAAGGATTAAGAGGTTTTCTATTGGTATTTTTTTCTCCCAGTTCGTCAATAGTCAATAGCATCAGACAAAACTAAAGTATAGCGTTATGCATTATAAATGATACAGTTAACGTTAATTTGATTGGATGTTTTTATTACCTGTTCAAGATTTAAGAACCGGCGTATAATTTTCCATGCTCATGATTCATTTGATACACTTATATGCTATATGTGTTTATAGTTTTAATCATTCATAGATAATGGATAAAACAGCAGCCAGCGTGACAATTGACAATGTAGTGGCTAAAAAGTTTCCAGAGTTCATAAATGTACATTTAAATGAAATAAAATGAATATATTATTATTACAGATGAGTAAAAACAAAAATTAAGGAATTGAAACAAAAAACAAGAGATAAGAGAAGATGAGACAAGAGACTAGGCCAATAGAAAATCATGAAATGGATCGGAATTTGGAATGTAATATTTAAATTCCTGGGTGAAAAAAGGTTGATGTTGGGTAGAAGCCAAGGAATACAAAATACAATTGAAGAGACAGGAGACAGAAGATATTACTATCCAGAAGGAATTTGAAGGAAAGTTGAAATTTAGATAGGAAAAAACTTTACATTTTTTATATCTCTCATTTCCAATTTCCAATGTTGTATTGCCAATATCCAATACTATTGATCGATACACTCGATTTTGTAAAGCTATTTACAATTTATACTGCATCTTTATTATACTTTGTACTTTGTACCTTCTACATTCTACACTATTCTACAGTCTACAGTCTACAGAAATTGACGCTAAACTTTGTATGTGGAAGGTAAAAGGTAAAAAGTCTATTGTGGAAAACAAACAAAAAACACAAGATTTTTATTGGTGTAAAAGCACGCGAGACATGCATGAAAAATAAATAACAAGAAGGATTTGACTTTTTGTTTTGTAGTTGTTGACAGCATTTTTTATGAGTCCTTTCTCTGTTTCTAGTTTCTAGTCTGTGTATCATCATCAGAATGATCATTGAGAACAAGGATAGAATACGAATACGAATTCGAATACGAGTACATACGACACTTGGTGATGATCATTTGTTAAGAGACGATTGATTTATCAAATGTGATGCGATTCCTCGTTACTCGTTAGTAGTTAGTAAACTCCACATTCTCCATACTCCGTTGAGTTGGGTAAAGCGACAATTTGACAAACATTAGAGTAGAATTATGCCCGCCGTTGTGGTTTTAGTACAGTGTGGTGTGGTTTGGTTTGGTTTGGTTTGAGTGGTTAGAAAATAGGAAGATGGTAAAGATGGTGGCCACGTCGGATAGTTTGCGAGAGAGAGAGAGAGAGAGAGAGAATGTCTCATACTACTTTTATAAATTTATTTCACCCAAGTTTGACATATTTTTATTGGCAACGTGACATGAATTTTCTACTCTTGTTTTCCTCTCCTTCTTTTCTACTATTTTACAATTTTTTTTCTCTAGCCTCTCTCAACACACAGACCCATTAATGCATGTATATTGTGTACTATGTGCATGTATATAGATCAAAGATACTCCAAGAGTGATTTTGGATGTCGTTGTAGATTGCGGATTGTAAATGTAGAGACTATAGACATTAAACTTCTCCCGTTTCCCGTTTCCCCTTATCCGCTGTTTGCAGTTTCCTACATGTATACAATATACAGTATAAAGTTACACTACCCCTTTTCAAATAAAATCAACAATCTTGATTTAGGGTTATTATGCCTTTAGAATTTAGAACCAAAAAGAAAAAAGGGGTAAATTATCTTTTTACATTAAAATTATGATTGGAATCCACATTTGACTACTTTTTAAATATTTAGAGTTGCACTTATCACAATAACGTAAATGTTTGAGGTGTTTAGAGTTTGGATTGTTTAAAGTTGGAATCCCTCTCTTCATAATTACTCTGTTTTGACTACAGGAAACGGGCTTTCTCAAAAGTTAAAATGTTTCATGTTTTCTGGTCGATGTACTATTCAGTATTCAGTATTTAGTACATTGGTTTTTTATAAGGGGTTTTAGGCTGAGATGGAATCGGTTTAAAATATTTTGAGGCGTAAGATTTAGAAAATGTCTTTTGGATCATTTTTGATACTATATTATATTTTATGGGAAGTAGAACCGACATTTATACACTCTCATGATTGCAAATTGCAACTTGCAACAGGCTTGACAAAAATAAAGGTGATAAATATTTTTCAAAAAGATATACTTTGCCACTTTTTGCTTTTACTCCTTTGAATGATACGTTTTAATTTTTAAATTTTTATTGGTCAGTTGTAGTAAAATAGTAGAGGATAAAGTTATTTTTTATCTAGTTATATTTTTTAACGGGTGGTTTTAATTTAACCTTTATGTGTTGAAAAGCATTGGATAATATATTTAGGTTTTAGGTCAATCTAAATATTTTTACCCTTTCCTTTCTTCTGACTTTATACTTTACAAATAAATGATTTAATCCTCCATCTTTCTGTTTTCTGTACGTTCAACTCACAACTCACAAGATATTGAGACAGTACAAAGTATAAAGTACAACTTGAATACGACACGATCTATAACTTTTGTTCATCCTACATTATTCAATGCACTCTACACTCTACACTGTAGACAATACAGCACTTTTCATACAAGATAATGTTCGAAAAAGGGCTATTGATGATGCACTTGAAACGCAATTATTTCAGTCCTGTGTCTTATTTATTGTTTTGTTGGTTCTATATTCTATATTATTATGTCTATGAATTATTTTTATTACTTTTGTATTTTTTGTCTCCCTTTGTCTTTTGCCTTTTGTCTGTCTTTTCCTCCTTCTTTGTCTGTTCCATCTTGTTTTCCTTCTTCCTCTTCTTTTTTCGTGGTATAATTCTCAAAGATCAAAGATTGTTGAACTCTAAATCCAAATTATTATTGGAGATTGGATAAATATTAGATACAAAATACGCAATATAATACTCAATACTCGTTACTCGTTACTCAGTAAAATATCACACCTAACAACAAATAAGTAACAAGCTTAATCTTTTTTTGCGCATTTTCTTTTCCAATATTTCTAATTTCTAATAAATTTCGTGAAACATAAAAATAACAAAAAACAAAACCAATCGATTCGGGGTCCCGATACATCTGACATGAAAAAATTATAAGACAAAATTTCTCATCTTTTAATAGACAGAGAAAAAAAGGCATGAAACATTTAACAGTTTTGATTGTATGTAAATTGTATAAGGAGAATGAAGAGAAATCGGTCAACGAATCTATTGTGTGAAAAGTATGGTATAGCGTAGAATGTAGAATCGGGAGTGGGATTGAAAAGAAAAGAACAGAAAACGTTTTTCTAAATATTTTCATGCATATACTTTATTTTTAAACCAGACCAGGCCAGGCCAGGAGAACAAAGAGAAAAGAAATTGTCTAAATTTTATTGCAAAAGAGTGTCATTTGTTTTGATGTACAGAGTACAAAGTACAAAGTACAAAACATTCAACACAGTAATAAAAGTGAAACGTTCTGGACTCTGGATTCTAGAGTCTGGATTCTAGATTCTGGACGACAGAAATTTTGGACTCAGAGTCAAATAATACTTTGTAAAGAAATTCAATTCAATGACAAAATCTAAAATACAAGAAGAGTAAAAAAAAAAAAGTCTGCATTCTTCTCCCTCTTGTCAAAAATTCAAGGACTTTCATCCCTTTGACTTTCCCATTGAATTTAAAAGTATAGTATTAAAGTATTCTTTCTTTTCTCCTTGCTTTCCTTTTCTCTTTGCTTACAAAAAATGACATGCTGCTGGATGAGGGACGCAAAAATAGGATAGGACAAAGGAGAAAGCTAGAAAGCTAGGATAGTACAACATTGTACTTTGTACAACATAAAACTCGAAAGGGAAAACGAAGCGGAATAGACATAAAGTTGAAATAGGAAGAAAAAAATAAAGGGGAGAATGATAAACGTCCTGTTGTTTTTCTTTCTCTTATTCATGCAGAAATAGAAGAAAGAGATATTGCTGTTTGAATGTGGAAGATGTTTCTCGTTTGGTCGTTGGTCGTTGGCCGCTGCTAGTTTTCCGTTTCCCGTGGTTCATGTGTCTTTTTCTAGTCATAATAGTAATCGTAACTTGAGTTGTATGCAAATTGTAAATTTCTGTAGAGTGTTCAGTATTCAGTATTCGGTATGCGGTGTTCATGGGCAATAAACAATGTGGACATTTGAAAACAAACAAATCCAAACACTCACATCCATTCATGTCATCATTATTTGAAACTTGAATCATGCACATATTTAAAATGTGTGTATTTGTATGTATTTGTATTTATATTCTACAATCTACAACTCGTACTCACAACTCACAGGCACAAGCAAAGAGACCCACGTTCAACCACTTATTATTAAAACTTATAACAAAGGGAAAGCAGAAAGCAGAGACACTTTTATTTTATTTCGTACATGTTTAATGCTCAATGCTCAATTTTTGTATTTATGTAGAATGAGGAAAATGGTGACTTTTTTATTTTCACAAACATAAGTACTATACTCGTTCTCATTTCCTTTTTCTCTACATTTTTCAAAATACTTATGTATGCATGTACACTTTCCCCTCGTTTTTCTACAAACTACAAACCGTTTCCTCTGTTTCCCGTAAAAAAATTTAGTTTTATTTTATACTAATTGTAAAAGGGTTTTAAATTCGAAATTCAAAAATTCCTTCAACCAGCAAACAGTAAAGCTCAAAAAAATAATACAGATATTTCAAATAAGCATTTTATTATTGACGCTTGAACCACGTCTACAGACTAAAGACGTGGATTTATACAGTAACAGTGTAAAGTGTTTATTAACTTATTATTAGAGCGGAGCTATAGAAAATGCCATTGAAATTCGTTTAGTTGATGTCAATTCTTAATATAATATTTTTTCAATCGTGACAGTAGAAGAAGATAAATGACTCATTTTTTTCGGTTTTTTTCTTGTCTATTTCAGTTGGAGAGGACAAGACACAAAAGACTGAGAGTTGAGAAAAAGAATAAATGAAATATTTATAGAGAGACAGACCCTTTGCATTGCAGAATCCATAACAAAAAAGAAGAAAGTCACAACCAACGGTCAAGGTCTCGCCATATTTAGAAAAAATACAAATACTAATATTTTTTGTTTTCCTCTTCCAACTCCGCTTTCCTTTGACTTTCAATTCAAAAAGTCTTTGTGAATTTCCTCAAGACTATTACAAGTATCAAGGATCACGAACCACGAATCAAGACTGCCGCAAGGGAGGACTATTTTCATTGCTTCTTCCATCTTCCCTCATCCCTTTTCAATATTCTACGCATCTACCACCAACAACTATAGCAAAAACCAAATACCACCAAATAAAAACCAGATAACGTGCTGAAAGAAAAAAAAACAAAAAAAGAGGAAAATAAAAGCTTCTTCTTATAAATCTTGTTGACGTCATTGCAGCCAGTACCAGTTTCACCAGTGTTCAGTAACCAGTAAATTGTAATGGTCACAATGTGTGCATGGAGCTATTGTGTTCATCAAATCGGTAAGTACGCAAAAACATAAGAATATGCAATATGCATTGAATATGTTTTCATGAGTACTTGGTTTTTATACTTTTGTCCTTCACCTTTAAAATCCAATCCAAAGTAACAACTTACAAAACGACCTATTTTATTACAAAAAAAGGATTGTTTATGTGCTACATGCAACATGTTTGTTGTGAAACTTGAATATGAAAAATGAATTTTCTAAAATAATAACAATAATAATAATTATTATTATTATTGGTATTATTGGTATCTTCATGTAGCTCGTAAATCTCGTAAAATAGTGTCAAGTTCAGCCTCTTTACTTTTTTGGTTTATTTTACTACGTGACATCCCTAAACTATAAAGAAAACATGTTGAAAGTTTTCCGATTCGTAAAACTGTAATCATTGCCGTTTGTCGTCACATCTCATCACTCTCATCAGTCCACTTGTTTTTAAGGCTTTAATCTTTGGTCTCGATTTCGATTTCGGTTTTCACAGTTCTTTCTCTCTCTCTCTCTCTCTCTCTCTCTCTCTCTGGAGAGAACAAAATTTCCTACCACACACGTACCTTCATTTATTTTATGGTTTGGTAATTATTACATTTAATCTATTCCACATGTTTCCCTCTCTTATGTATTCAATCTTTAATAGCAATGTGTGTACAAAGTCAATAGTCAATGGTATAATATATTGTTTTCTATGTCTTCTATTCTTAATCGTTGATTACATTAGTACAATCTACGAATTACGAATTACGAATCTTCTGTATAATATGGAGAAAATAGAACAAAATTTGTAAATCCTCAGTTTGGATTCTCAATTCTTGATTCTCGGTTCTCGATGCATGAAACAAAACGTGGCGTTGGAACTTTTTCTGAATGGTATACAGATTACAGATTAGAAATTACACAGAGCTATTGAGAAAACCTACTAGTAATTTCGCAAATCATTTCACCAGAGCCTCCTGTAATGTAATATTTGCCGTACATTGTAGATTGTAGTAGTATGTCAAACGTCAAACTTTCATTTTCCATTTACACATTGTGATATTTCATCATTCTCCAGACAAATTTCCTACAGAATTAAATCCTAAAGGTACTTTCAACTTCCAGCTCACGTTTGTATTTTGTATGGTACGTATTTACTTTTGAATATGTACTTTGTACTTTGTTCATCTCAATTCCCAATTCTCTGTGTACGCGGCCCTTGGGTGTGAGATGTATAAAATTATAGACTGTAGATTGTCGAGTATCGAGTGTAGAGTGCAGAGGCAGACGAACAAAAAGTATCATGAGACAAATTAATGAGAAAAGGAGTTGATCATGGAAAAAGTAATGACATTTGAAATCAATATCTGTGGCTGGAAGGAAAGGTTGTCGGCATTTAAAACATGTAGATTGTGGATATATATATAATATATAATGTACAGCTTACAGGAAAATAATGCGTCATTGGGGCTTCATCATATCTACTTAATATCTATCTACAATCTACACAACATTGTACATTGTATACAATGTAGATGTGGTGGTTGGTGATGATAGTGAAAGGACAAATGATTGAACCATTATAATTTTGATTGCACCACATTACGACCACACTTTCACCAAGAATCAATCAAGTTTTCTTCATTTTCTTCATCCTCCGTTTTCCATTTTCTACAGTCGTTAGTGTTGCCAGTTGCCAGACATTAGACGTTAGACATTAGAATGTCTCAAGCCTCAGCCCTCAGTGGAGCTTTCGTTTTTATTCCCATTGCTGCTACATGAACGTACATATACGTACAATATACAGTGGATCAAAGTCCAAATTATTATCAATTAAGCAAATACGAGCGACTCATGGCTCAAGGTTGATGGTTGATGGTTGATCAACAAATAAAGGTAGACTTTCTCATTTCATTTCCATACATTGACATTGCATTGTATAGTATATGTTGTTAACCTCTCTCCAGTAACTTTTACCACTCACCACTCACAGAGTAATAATAATAATAATAATACTTTGTACTTTTTATATTTCCCCACACAACCATAACATTAACCGATTGCTGATTTAATTAAATTTTATGTAGAATGTTGAACAATAATTATTATTACAGAAAAAAACAATTTATCTTGGCTCTTGACTCTTGATTCTTTTGACTCTTGAGGGGCACAACCTCTACTTTGCAAGTAGAATGTACAGAGTACAAAAAAAATTGTGCAAGATACAAAATACGAATTAAAAATTGTACCAAGGGAAATATCATGATGTTGAAATGTGAATTCTCATGAAAATTTGGAGTCTGAAGTCTAGATTCTGGATTTCATGTACGTAGAAAAATTTGGAGAAATATCGTATATTTCTCACATTTCAATTTATTGCTGATTGTTGATCAGTTTAAGACCATGAAATATGAAATGTATTTGTAATTTGTACACTATACACTATATTTGTTCAAAATCAAATGTCACTCAAAATTCAAATGTTGTTAATTTTCAACACTGTTTAATGTACCAAGTCTCTCGGCTCTAGACTCTTCATGTCGTATTAATTTTCCTAAATTTTAGGTGATCGGATTATTTATTTATTCACATAAAATGCTATCATACTTGATTTTGAGACATTAAGATATTGAGTCACGCAGACTTGATTTTAAAAGTTCTTGATAATACCGTATAGAAGATTGAAGACTCAGGGAAAAGTTTGATGAAGTTGATGAGTGATGAGCTGTGAAGTAAATATCATACAGCGTATAGCGTACATACTATATCGCCAAATGCTGCTAACTACTAACGATCGTTACCATTACATTTTAGTATATGCTCATTTACTTTCATCACCCTTTTCTATTAAAATACACAAAATACAAAATACACAACATGCAAATATAACAGACAAATCCATTTACTCTTTACTCTCACTTAGTCACTCACTCATGAAAGAATAAACAGGAGACAAAATATCTGTATACAATACTTTATAGTTGATACTTTATACGAAAAACGGAGGAAAGGATCTCAAGTGTGAAAAAATTGAGTGACGCCATGTAAAATGTAAAACCTATCCCACATCAACGATGAACCATGTTAATTATCTTGAATCTTGAAACTTGAACTTTCCAACTCCCAACTCCCAACTTTCAAACTTTCACAGAGGGTAAACTTTTTCATAAAAGTCCTCTTATTTGATGTGGTGCTGATGATGATGAGGATGATGACGTTGGTTTGGTTTTTGAACAAAGTTTCAAATTTTAAATGAAAAAGAGTGAGCACTAAGCAGGGAACAGTTAACAGGTGATACTTTTGAAGGAGAAAAGAAAGAAAGTCCTACCACATTAAACAAGTCCTCAATCCTCAAGGCTATAGATCTAAAGATTAAAAGACTACCCGCTGTGTACTGTTTACTGTACATTGTAAATTGTGCATGTGTTGATTTTGACTGTATAATATATCCACGTAACCAATTTCCCTTCTCTTTTTTATTTTATATTTCAGATGCTGTTTTTTATCATCAAGACGCTGGACGTTGGATGTCAAGTCATCACTGAATAATACTATAAAATCAAGTACAATCAACTCCAATCATGATAATTACACTCGCTCTAATATTATTGGGGAGTAGTCGACTATTTTGGGTGGACAATGAACATTTCTCCAACTTTGGGGTGAGTGGGACCTTCTCCGCCTCAGCATCAGCATCAGCATCAGTAGATGAGCAGTCCATTGAATATGACTGGGCATCCTCTCCATCTCCAGAATCACCATCCCCACTAGACCTCGCCGGTTACCCGGAGGATGCGAGGAATGTGATTGTAAATGAGCTGAGGATGAATGAGATGGGTACGGATTTGGATGTCATTTCCCTCAGTTGGAATTCCAGTGGTTTCTCGTAAGAATATATCAAAAACAGATACAGATATGAAATATGTAATGCAAAATGGACAAAGTCCTATTTCAAATTTCTATTAAAAATCAAAAGTACGTTTGTTTGTTTGTTTGTTGCTTAGCTTTTTACTTTTTAAAAAAGACTTGTCTTGTGATTCTTGTGCTTTACAGGGAGGATGAGAATGCCAATAGTTCTTTAGAGGAGGATGAAAATATGTACAATGAATCCTGGCCTCGGAAGAGACCCTTTCGTCCCATGTACCCCTTACGCAGAGACCCTCTCCTCGTCGTCATTCCCGTCACAATCATTTATGCAGTGACTCTGATCATCGGGCTTGTAGGAAATATTAGTACGTGTGTTGTGATTGCCAAAAATAATTATATGCACACTGCAACCAACTATTACCTCTTTAGTCTCGTGAGTTCTGTTCTTCTTTCATTTTTAATCATTCTTATTAGTTTTTTTTACTTACAAAATTGATCTGAAAAGTAAATCTGTATGCACTTTTCTTTTTATGTTATTGATTATTTTATTGATTTGATATTTGAATGTGCAGGCTGTATCAGATCTTCTTCTTCTCATATCCGGTAACAATAAACATCATGTAATTGTAAATATTGTAATAATAATTGTTTAATTATTTTTGTATAATAGTGTAATAATTATTATAATAACTATTTTAAGTATCGCGATACTTGAGAGAGAGATGTACACTGTACAGTGTACAGTGTAATCTGTCTCATTGTTGTGGTAGCGGATGGACAATTTATTATACGTAAAATGAAAAGTCAAGAATCAATCATCATTGTAAAATGATAATTATTATGCATAATTAATTATTAATTAATCAAGGTTTGCCACAAGAAATGTATTTAACCTGGTTCAAATGGCCATACCAAGGAGGAGAAGCATTCTGTTTAATACGTGGATTAGCAGCTGAAACCTCTGCTAATGCCACTGTGCTGACTATCACAGCCTTTACCTTTGAAAGGTAAAGTTATTGGCATTGGTCATTCAAACAAACCTGTATCTTTTTTATCAATGTTTAATGACTTGATTTATAATTTTGTTTTGGTTCAACAGGTACGTTGCAATCTGCCACCCACTGCGATCTCACAAGTTGTCGCAACTATCTAGAGTCATCCGTCTCGTTTTAGTCATTTGGATTCTCGCCCTAACTCTTGCCCTTCCCCAAGCCGCACAGTTCGGTGTCATTGACGAAGTAAGCTCACATTTTCTAAATACCTTGCTCATTCATGTCATCTCTGCCTGTGTCTATTTGCGTAGAGCACAAGTTGACCTCATCATGTTTAAATGTAAATAGGTTCACCGGCTGACACTTGTGGCTTCCGTTTTGTCTGTATTCTTTTTGGTTCGATGTTCGACATTTTACAGACAGAGATAAATAGAGATAAAAAAGGTTCACTAAAAAGTAAAACAAAACACATTCCCATCCACAGAATTACGAGTTACGATCTTGAATCCTGACTTGTGTTTATTGTTTATTGGCTGTAGATTGTAGACTGTATTGATGCATAAAAGTTGACTTTATATTTTTGATCTCCTCATCCCCTTATCAGTTGCAAGTTGCAATTGAATGGAATTGAGTGAAATACCACGTTAAAAGGTTCTGTGAAGATACGAAAAAGGTCAAATCGAATGAATACTTGCATATTGCATATGCAGTTGTATTGACTATTGACATTTGGCTGATATACACTTTCTCTTGTTGAGCCAACGAGTAACAGAACCAACGAGCCAACGGAGAAAAAAAGCAAGTTAAAGTAGGTGTATTTGTTGAGGAACAAACGAGCACTAAAAATATCCGTTGAAGATTTTACTAAGGATATATTATCCATTGACTTGTCTCTATAGCTTTGTAGTTTATGGGCGAATTGAAAATAGGGTGAAAGGACCTGTGTATTGGATGTTGGATGATGTATAATGCATAATCCAGGATCTAGAATCTAGAATGTACATTGTACACTACACAACATCCAAGTTTCAACTTGTATGAAATATTTTCATCCAGAGACCAGAAGCCAGAGACCAGAGACCCACAAGCGTAAAGTGTTCCGTGCTATGTGATTTAAAACACAACACAATATTACGGTATATGGTATATGTAATAGCCTTTATTTTATTCTCTTCTTCGTTCTTCGTCCTATCTTCTTCCACCGAGACAGATTTACGATCACCATATTTTCTGAGTGTCTTTTTCCTTCCCAAAAGCCTTTCCTGTGCCTTTTATACAGTATTTTTTGTATGATACAGATTTGTGAGTGCTTGTTTGCCTCAATTTCAAATCCCTTATTTTTGAACCTTTCTATTTCCTATGCATTTAGTATTCGCATTCATATTCGCAATCGTATTATAGATAAAAAAATTGCAAAATACATACAACTAAGAATACAAACGGAACTGAAATTTCAGTAACCAACAATGTCAAGTTTTGTGGTCAATTTTAGACATATGCAATATGCATAAGGCATAGCCCATGAACCATGCTTCATGTTCATCGTGATCGAATGAAACAAGGAATACCAAGATCAGCAACAATCAACAGTCTACAGCTTACCCCACAATTTTTGACTCAATTTCAATCTGTCCGAACCTGTTTGGATGGTTCTATGAATCAGTATAAGGTCAGTGGAAGTAGACAGTAGCCGAGGTGAAGCTACATGTGAATTATTAAAAGTACTCTTTGTCCTTCAAGCTTATGTGTTTATATTTTATATGAAAAAGTGGAAAAGATGAAAGTGTCAAAACTGGGGAATATCTAATATCTAATAAACATGGAAATTTTCCATACACCATACACTTTCACTTTACGTAGTCTCGTGTCCTCATTCCTCATTGCTACTTGCTATTTTTCCATTTCCATTTCCATTCCAGTTGGCATACATATTGGAGACTAAAGACCACAGACGACATAAAAATACGGTAGAGAGGAAAGTCATGAGTAAAGTTAAGTAAAGAAAACGGAGGAACTAAGGACTTATTGAATAATGAATATATGAATGAGGTCATTCGTCATCGGCTTCTCCTAACTGTTGTACAATGTACAATATTATTATACAATATAAAACACAAAGCACCAAAAACTAATCGTATTAGCAAAATACCAATATCCAATATACAGATATTTATATATTTCACCTAATACATTCTACTTCCATTCTGCAAGATCTGAAACCTTGACACTTGACTCTTGACATTTTGATAGTTTCATCCCTATTCTACGAATTGCAATGAAGCAATTTTGTGTGTATTTTGGATCAATCATAAGCTGAATCCATCTATTGTGTTTAAAAACAAATCCTAATCAAAAAACTAGTTCATGTATTGTTTGATTTTGAATCACGTACTTTTTTTCCCTCTACTTTCATAATCATAATCGAACGGTTAATTAAAATTATACGTAGTTTGGATTATCAAGAATGAATCGTCAAAGATTTATACTCAGCTCCTGTTTACTTTGTATCCGTTACGAAACTTACAACTGAGATAATTGAATTTGCCTCGTGTAAGTCTATGAAATATGAAATGCAAATGACACATGAGGATTTGTATTTTCTCCGTACATTCCAACATAGTTCAAATCTATTCCACATTGTGCATCACAAATTGCAGCATTTTTTGTAATCAGTAACTCCTACACGTGTACGACTTGAGTCAAATTTCAGCTCAGTCCCAAATTCAAAATCCAACGTGTGTTTTGTATACGCTAAAGGAGGTAGATGGTCTGTCATTGTTGTTGGTTGTTATGTATCCGGTGTCCGCCTACTGGGGACAAAAAGAACTCAAAAGTAAAAACATTCCATTCATTTAAATTTTCATTGACTGCTCCCTGCTCTATGTCTACTTTACTGCACTCCTTTTACATATTTTATCCAGAGTAGACAGTTACAACCCTGAAGCCCTGGAGACAATCTTAACACTTTGAACTAAATAGATAATGCGTACTGTATCGGGTATTTGTTCTGGATGTGGATGTACAATGTAAATGAAGCTTTATTCGCTGATCAACAAAGTACTTGGGTGAACAGTGAACAGCGACATAAAGGACTTCAAAGAACATTAACAGTTGGCAGAGGACGATAAATAATGTTGTACCCCGTACCCTCTACATTCTACACTATTTTATTCTTACTCTTTAGTGAACTTCAATTCCCAATTTTGCAGAGAATTTCAAAATCAATGTACTTTCTCCTTATAGTTCTAAATGAGCTGTGTGCAATACTCCGTATTCCGTTTTCTGTTTTCTTTATACAGCTCTTTTGTTACAAATTCAAGTACATAATATATTGAGAAACTGAGGTTGTCCGATTTTGCATAATTGGTACGCATGTGTGTGTGTGTAAAACGTAAAACGTAGAAAATGGAATGAGATTTTAATTTATTATTTGAATGGAAATGATAAAAAATAAAAGCCGCTCTATTCAGAGTTCAGTGCACTACCAACTAAAGACTACATACTACATACACAGCACACACCAACACTAATCAAATCCTGATGACTTGTAACTAGTGTCAAACATGACAAAATAGAAAATAGAAAATAGATTCAAGCTGAAAACTAGAAACTAGAAATCCTCAGCCGAGGAAATGGATGAATAAATAGACCTCTCGCCTCAAGTAATTAAATCTCTGAATGGTTAAGTTTCAAATTACAATTACAAGCAGTTACATTGTTTGCTGTTTGCTGTTTCCTATGAAAGGCAATGTACAATGTAATGGCTTAGCTCATCTGCCGGCTACTGACGTTGACGTTGACGCTCTTTATTCTTGATTCTTGTTTCAAAACACTCGACACTCGACACTCTACGCTTCATGAACTGTCAAATGAAGGAAATCATTTTCTTTGGCAGCTATCAACTATACTTATTGCACATTGCACTTACAAGATACAGCTTACTCTTGGCACTTTCGCTCCTCGCATTTGTCATAGGAATGCAATGACATGGGGAAAACAAGACAGAAAATCTATATTATTATCATCTAGTACAGCATGTAACATGTAGCATTTATTCCACCGAAAGCTGTCAATCCCAATACAAGCGATACAATACATTTTACTATTATATGTTGAGTAATTTCCAACCCAAGGAATTTCAATCATTTACACTGTACGAATTAGGAATATGCAAATCCATTTACTATAATAAATATGTACAACTTTTTTTTTACAAAATCTTCAATAGGATATATTCAAAATGTTCAGGGGTGAATTCAATAACCTTGTAATTTGTGATCTGTGTGTACATTGTATTTGGTGTGGTATATTATGTATAGCAATACTGTGCATGTTGGCAATGTTTAAATGTATCCATGCTACATTAATATAATATAATATGGATGTATCGTATATTGGAAAGAAAGCTAAGAGTTGTCAGTTCATGAATATGAATTGAAATTATATAATAATAATAATTATTATAGGAACTATAAAATTTGTGGTAATGTTTTTTTTATTGTGTCACAGGTACAAAATAACCAGGTCGTCATTCCAGGAGCCTGGTGTACTATAAAGCGAACCATCATCCCGTATGCATTTCAGATCTCCATCTGCGTCTTTTTCGTCATTCCTATGACAATCATCACAGCCCTGTACGTCCTCATTGGTCTCAAATTAAGAAGAACACGTGGGCCAAATAGAACTAATCATGAACTTACGGTGGAGCCCCGGAACACCAACAACAGACATAGCCAAAGCCACGTCATTCGTATGCTGGGTAAGAAACTTTTAATAACCAAATTCTGCTTCTTTTTATTACTCACTTTTGTGTGAAAAAATTCTCCTTTTTGTAAAAAATAATTATCAATATTACATTCGGATCATGTTTTCATCCAAATTACGTCCAAGTCCCCATTCCAACCTTTTATGTGAAACTCTCCTAAAAGTCTTGGCCTAAAACTTTAAAAACGGGATTTATAAATAAATCATTTTGAGCATTTTCCTTTTGCATGTCATTCGGATATTGA
>JABASP010002886.1:0-17096 GCA_019776565.1 Sminthurinus signatus | reverse complement strand
ATAATCACAGTTAATTTTACATATAAGTTCACAATTCTTACATTTTGCAAAGTGTCTTACCAAGGCCTATCACCGGGTGCAACTATTGTAAATGTTCTTGTAACTTGCAATTTTGTAAAAAATGTTGTAAACATTTCAAGTTACAGGGAAATTTACAATAGTTGCACCCGGTGATAGGCCTTGGTAAGACACTTTGCAAAATGTAAGAATTGTGAACTTATATGTAAAATTAACTGTGATTATAAGTTACAATTTTTTTTACAATTTGATGGGTTCCCGTCTATTATGTTTGTACTGAATCAGAACTGTATCTCCACTTGACTTCCTCACCCGCTGCTACAAATTTCATTGGGATTTGAACTGAGTTTCGAAGTCGAGTCAATGTGAATTGACAGCTCATCACAGAGTGACAAGGAATGAGACCATAACTCAATTCAGTTTCATGAGAGGACTGACAGGAAAATTCCGACTTCTCCGCGTTATGTTTTATTTTCAGTCTACGTTCTAAAATCAAGAATTTGAAAATTGCTTTAGTATTCAAGTTTAAAAGTATTGAAAGTGCAATAAAAAATCAAGTATTCTTTTTTGCACAGATTTCTAAAGTCGCACCTGACTGATATTGTATTTTAAAATAGAGTTGTTCCACTCGTCCATCTTGCTCAAAGGAGCAGGTATACAAATTATCAGCAACATTTGTAATATTGCCCGTCAGTAAATTTAGAGCAATTCGAAAACCAAATTTTGGATTGAAATCAGAACTCAATAAAGTTTTTAAGAGCGAGGATGAACTTTCCTATTATAATTGAAATCAGAGTAAAAACCGAGATCAGGGAAAATTCCGGAACGAGAAACACAGATATCATAAAAAAACATTCACTATGTACATAAATAAAAATACTTTTATATCAATTTGAAATTTTTGAAAAATGAAAGGTTTAAAATAACAAATATCTAGAGAAAATAGATCATTTCAGTAATTCTTTTGTATTTTTGTCACTTATGTTTATGAAAGAAGAATTACGCTGTTCTCATGTAGAAAAAGTTGTACATTTGCAGCCGACCAACTAGTTGCACACGGAAACTGGACAAATTTCTTCTCCTCGTCATCCCCTACTGTCAATTGATATACTGGTGTTGATGAAGTTGACTCAAGAGTTTCAGAAAATTTGAAACCTTGACTCAGTCTCGTTTTGTTTGACCCTGATGATTTTTTTTGTTTGGAGGAGGAATAAATCCCAAAATCTGTATTTTGGAAACTTGCATGTGAATTGAGAAGAAACTTTTGACTACCTTTGGAAAAACAAAACCAGTCCATTCATTTTGCAACTTTTTCAACTTATCCCTGTGAATTACAGGTTAAATTGCAGATTAAAAAAAGTGGTAACTCAAAAATGACTCACCAGTTATAAAAATGTAAAAACTTGTACAATTGTTATCAAAGTGACAACAGGAATAATTCCCCGTATTTTTCTCCAATACTTTAAAAATAAAAGTGGATTTGTATGTGGAAACACTTGAGTTTCGTTGCAGAACCTCATTTATATCTTGGTTATCGTATTGATCAATTTCAGAGGGAAATGAAGAAACACGCTCATTTTCAGACAATCCAATTGGTGTCTAAAATATTTAAGAGACATTCCATTGTTTTTGCATCTACAATCTACAGGTTTCAAATACTTTTATATGTTTTTGCTATTTAAATTTATAGATTCTCGATATTGGATTCTAGACTCACTCCTTGCCCAAAGTATTTTAAATGTACAGGGTAGTCTACAGATGTACAAACGAGCTTCAAAAGGACGTTTTCCTCTGCTAATTTATCTGATTCTGGAACTTGGAAATCCGAGAAAGTTTCATTGCTTTCAAACAGCAGTTTTTCGGTTGAAGTCTTCACGTCATTCAATTCCTCACTATCGTAATCAACTTGAACACTTTCAATCTTTCGTAGTGAAAAGAGATTTAAAATAGGCCTCTCAACCATTTTGAACCCATCGTCTGCCATTCCAGAATCAACTGGAGTAGAGTTGTAAAGAAGAATAAGAAGAGAATTGGAAAAAATGGTCCACAAAAGGTTGAAACTGCTACACATATTCTTCATCTCTGCTTAGCTTGTTTGAAGACACAATTTAATTTATAAAAATAATTGCTCGAGTCTTCCAGATACTGACTGAGAGAATTGACAAAACTTTAATCAAAAAATTAAAATCACATGGACTTCAAATTTGAAACGAGGAAGTAGCTACAAAAATACCAATTGGCATTGAATTTCATATATATAAATTATATGTTCAACACTATTGCCATTTAAAATTCACAGCACTTCCTCAACTTTTTTCCTCATTAATAGTTTATATTACTGTTATTATTATTATTATGAGCGCAGTGCGGAAGAAACGGGAATATTTTAAAATGCGCATTAAACTCCTCAAAACTCCAGACTTGAGAGTACCCTTTTAAACAGTAACCTAATTACTAATTACTTTATATTTTCATTCAATATTATATTATAAAAAAGAAGTATTAAATTGACATAACTTCAAAATCAGAATTGGAGTAAACACAAAAAAATGAAGAAGAATGAAGCTCTCAAAGTGAGACAAAGAGAGAGGAGGTGGCCATATCAAATGAAGTGACAGTACAAGTCACGTTGAAGTTGAAGGTCGTACTCGTAACTCGTAATAGTCAAAATATACACAGTGCATACCGTGGTTTGTGGTTGGATTTGGATTTGGTATGTGGTAGTTAACTGATACTGATAGTTACATTTATCTATTGCATTCCTGTACAATATAGAAGCATATGCACATATCATACGATATGTAGGTAGACGGAAGAAGAGGAAGAGTGCTAGGAAAAATGTTCAATGGTGACAGCTTCAGAGTACATGACGTATGGTGAGCCCTTAATGCCAACCGTTAACCTCCTAGATTTCCCTTCTCAATATTTCACTCGTCTTTCTTCCTCCTCTCCTTTTTGGACGTCAACTCAACTCGGAGTCATTTCATACTCTGAAAAGCAGAGAGCTACAACTAGAGACAGATAGCTGTAACAAACTGTACATTGTAAATATCTACGCGTAGACGTATCACATCCACATGTACAATGTACAACGTACACTCCACGCTCCACACTTTATTATTTGTTAGCCAGTCAAGCTGCTTTCTCCGTTCTCTCTCACAACGTGACAGCTCCCCGTTTCTCCTTTCTTCCTTCTATATTTCTCATCTGGTATCTGATACTGGTGCTGGTACTGCTACTGGGGCTGTGCAAACACATCTGATGTACACTACTCATACTCCTGTATGAATGCATGTACTCTGTACCCTGTACCCGTCTGCGTGGAGAAAAACTGTGAAAATCATAAATTTTGCAAGTAGATAGTAGAGACTTGTCTCCTTTTTCTTTCTCAATCCTCAGTTTTCACAAACCATGTACCATGTATTTTATGCAAGTTGTATGTTATATATTATGTGTGCATTGTATAATATAAGGTAGAAAAAGAAGAAAAAGCATACACCAGACAAAGAATATGCTATAGACTATAGAAATATTATTATTATTATTGATATGCTGCACATGTATTATATGTTATAGGAGTAAGAAAAGTGTCATCTTCTTCCTATATCCCATGCCTGCATTATAAATATAAGTATGTTGTAGATGGGAAGGAGAAAAGACAAGGAAGAGAGAGGAGGCGGTGGAGCCAGGATCTAGAAACCAGGATCCAGGATTGTACTCGTGGTTCACACTTTTGATAAACGACGCGTTTGGTAATTGCCGTCTAAGTTATAGCAGTGTATGAAATATGGTAGTGTTCCACACGCAATTACAGCAAGGTTATTTATCTCCCAGTCCCATTCAGCCTCCTTTCTCTCTCTCTCTTTCTATCTATTCTTTCGCTTTCTCTACTCACTCTACTCCCTTCATCTCCATCTTCATCTCTGTCTTTGCCTTTTCCTTCCCGACATTACACTACATTACTTTGCCTTACTTTCTGTAGTCGACACTTTCCAGTTTCCAGTCTCGAGTCTCAGTTTCCACAGCCTCTTTTCTCTCTCTCATTCTCTCTTTTAACTCTTAACTCAACTCTTCCAGTGTTATGAAAATACTTTCTTGTGCCAAAAACTCTGTACTTCCCACTTGCAACATCCAAAATCCAGCATCTAACATATTCACATAACATAATATAACATACGTATAACATACACACTCAACTCTCAACTCTCAACATATTGTAATCTATTACCCATAGTCCATAGTGTTACACAGTGAGTGCGGGTGGTGGTGTGTGATGGGTGCAAGGAGTTTTCTCTTTTCTCTCTCTCTTCTCTCCACAATTCATATCATATTCACATCCAAATTCACATACAGTTACAGTCACAGTTTTAGTCTCAGTTGTTGGCCAAACTCAAGCCCAAACCCAAAACCATGCTCATTCCCTTTTCTCTTTTCTTTATTCAGATGAATTATGAGCCTTGTCTCTCTCCATTCCATTCCATTGTCATTCCCGTTGTCCTTGTCGTTTTCACAGGGCTGAGAGTGAATAACGGAGTAAGGAGTAACGGAATAGGAGTTGGAGTGGAGTCCCAAAAACTAAACCGGAGACCGTAGATATTAGATATACATGTTGAAATTTGGTAAAGAAAGAATGAATAAAGTACCAACCACCACAACCAGCACCACATTGCCCAAAGTCCAAATTCCATTTTCATTTTCATCTTTACACACACATATATAATATATTTTATGTTTTATACCCCTCGCATCTCTGCTCATATTATACATTATACATGATACATGAACCACAGTCAAGATGCAAGACTCAAGATTCATGGGGAAATTTCCAAGCTCGAAATATTAAATAGAAATTATTGGAAAAGAAGAGAAAGCAGATTTTATAATATTTCTTTTTGCATGTAAATTTGACTGTTGATACTTGATAAAAAAGACGATAGATGGGGAAAATATATCTTTCATGATTAAAACCTTAATTCTCATGCATTGAAATTAGATAATGGATAATGAAGCTCAGACTCTCTCGTGGGCACAGGCGTAATGAAAAATGCATGAGGAAAAAAAGAATGTGGAATTTACCAATATTTACCACCGCGATATTCAACAAAAAAGCATACCTTAAATAATAAAGGCTCAATTTCAAATTTGAAAACTTATTTACTTGATGTGTACTCATAAATACATTTAACATGACATTTTAAACAGACGATGAATGCAACATCTACTATCCGTATACAAGAATGTACAAGAAAAATGGGAAAATGGAGGGAGTTAAGTGGGAGTATAATTCTGCCGTATATTATGTACACATAATACATTTTGATAATAGCATTCTGCTCTGGTTAAACTGTATGTGAAATGTGTAATGTATAAAAGGATTGAGGTTGTAAACTATCCACTTTATAATATGATAAGTAACTTGGATTGTATACAAATATAATACAGAATACAGATATCAGGATCAGCATCAGCCTTTAGTAGAAATGACGATGACATCCTAATTTTCAAATTGCATATGAAAATCAAACAAGATGGCCTAAACGATACACTCTGGATTTTGGATGCTTGATTCTACATTCTAAATTCTTCCACTTTGTCCCATTCACTGGATTCTGAATTTGGGATTCCAATATCCCTCTTGTTGGAGGTTGGAGCTGAGCTGAAAGTTTTGGTGTAGTGAAAGTGTAGAATGTACATTGTACATTGTACATAAAATCGTTCAAGTTCAAGTAGGGTAGAAGATAGAATAGAACAGAATAGAATAGGATGAGAATGGCATGGTGCTGGTCTTTGGTTTAGTCAGTGTTTGATGTTTGGCATTTGGTTTGGAGTTTGGTGTTGGGCGGATAATAGAGCTTTGGTCGTAACAATACCCAAGTGTACCGTACACTGCTTGATGCGGATTTGGAAGTGAATGTAAAAAGGATTTTCTCCACCAGATAGAAAACCGAGTGAGAAAAGTGGGAAGTGCAGCAAGCTACTGGTGTGTTCTCGATTTTCTACATTCTACACTCCCGAATCCAGACTCCAGAATGTAGAATGTGAGATTGGAATGAAGCTGTTCGGTGCTCAATGGAAGTTACGACCACTGAAATTCCATATGTACACTTTAGACTTTAGTATACATTATGCATGTACAATGTACAAGTTCCTCTAGAATCTAGAATCTAGATCTCACATACGGTGAGTCAGAAATGCCTTTTATATATAAAGTTACGTCCAAAGTCCTGAGTCTTCATATCATATATCGTTTAGCCAATTTCTCTCTCCCAACTACAAACACACACTCATACTCACATTCTCAATCTTGTCAGTCTTCTATCTTCCCAACCAGTTACAGGGAACAAGAGTGAATGCTTATTAGATTACTTAGACTTTTTACATCCCACTTTCCTCTCCAAATGTAGTTTGTACTTTGCACATTGTACATAGTTTAAGTCACCTAAACTCTAAACTGTAAACTCAAAACCCTAAAAACCTAAACCGAAACCAAAAACCGTTAACCATAGTTTAAAACGAAAAGTGTTGTTGAAAGCTATAGCTGAAACGGAGCGGTAAAATGGGAAATGCATAACAAACACATACTCAATAAGTATGTATATTTTTCACACTATAAAACTAAACCCTGTATTCCATGTTCCCTTAGTTTAGTTTAGTTCTTGCTCAGAGAGTAAAAGTTATACTCGTTCGACCACTTGTAGTTTTCACACATGATCATGATCATCATTCCATGTATCTCTTTCACCTGTTTCACGTACATCGTACACCACAAGTTACATGTAACATGTTGGATAACGGAGAAGTATGTGTGAAAAAATTCTAGTGTCATGTATCCTAGATGGTGGATGGATAAATGCTGGAAAATGGAAAATGGAGGAATCTTCTACAGTCTACAGCAGCTGATAGTAAATGTAGAAATTGGATAGGAAATCCCTTGTCGATGTACATGTGTACTTTATATTTTCACAGCAGCTAGCAGGTATTGTAAATTGTAAATTGCAAGGGACAATGGTAAATTTTTTTTTCTCTTTTGTTTTTGAAAAAGTTGAACTGTAAACTGTCGACGGATAAAAATAAATTGTGGGTATCAAGTATCGACAATCAACTTAAAATGGAGTAAAATGTAACTTATTGACACTTTGTATTTGTTATTTGATCTTTGACACGATTTACGGGTAATAGGTGATCACTATCGAATTATTGTATTATTTCTCAAGACGCTTCACTATCAAAAGACAAAAACCAAAAGCCAACAAAAAAACAAGTGTTGTGTACTCAAGTTTTCAAAGTATTATTTTTACTCCTACGATGGTGAAAAGGGAGGAGAAACTGAGTAAAAAAGTAATGGGAAGAAAAAGAAAGAAATCCCACATCTCCAATACATTATATTAGCTATATGATATTATAGGATGGGATACCAAATACCAAATACCGAGACCAAGTAGATTGCTTTAGTATTGGCTTACCTTTCCCTGTTCACATGAGAGAAGAAACCTTGAGCCTCGCAATTTTCCCTCTGTTACTTACCATTACATTACATGGTTTGGCTTGGCATTTCATTACACTTTACACTACCGCACTACAACCCACACACGACACTATACACTACTGACTATTACATTACCTCTGCACTCGTACATTTCTCCACCCTGAGTGTATGTTTTCTCTCGGGCTTCGGGTTAAGTGTGGTGATATGTCTGTACAGTAGGTATACATAGCGTATAAGAGAAAGCGGATGTGTCATGTAATGAAATTGTTAAGAGGTTTCCTCATACCCGTATAATCTCACTTATGGTATCATATCCCATCGTCCACAATCCACAAGATCAAGATTGAGATACCTATTTGTCCTCTGTTTCTGTTTCTCATTTTAAAAGGGTGGTCACGATGTACGGTGTACAGTTAACGGGATCGGATAGGATTGCACACGGCACAGGGTGTTGTGAATATCTTCACTTTTTTTTCTACACTGTACATTGTACATTGTACATGAAAAAGTACACACGGAGAAGGACGAGGAGGAATAATGCAAGTGGCTTTTACATTTCCCATTTACAGTCTCTTCATTCTCATCGTCATCCGAATCCACATGATCGTCTTGGCCTTTGTACTTTTATTTCCCTCGTTCATTCCAATATTATTGCCACTTGGACTTTTTGACTTGATCCCTGAGCTCGTATAACGCCAATTTGAAATAACTAAACACATGCCTATCTGAACATAGTATCTTATGCATTGTCTCCTATATCATGTATACGCAATTTGCAATTTGTATTCTAGTTACAAACCACAAACATAGAAAGTTATGATTCTCCCCGACCCTTCAGATTTTGACCTAACCTATACCACTAGAAAGAGCACACCAAGATTAATCGAAAATCGAAAAAACCCTTAGGTGACAAAGGATCCGAGCACTGCAACTAATGTCAAAGGACAGGAAAGGACGATTTTTCGACTTTTGCAGCAATGGTGTAGAATATTATTGTTTAATGATATTTTAGTGCTTTGGATCTCGTAAGATTATGAGTCGTTTTTAAAAGTAATCAACCTTTTCTATTCGAGCAGAAATTTAAGAAAGAACCTTCTACGTCCAAGTATTTCTAAATTCTAAATGCAAATAAAATAATACTTGAGTAAAACTGGTAGTACGTATAATTTTTTGCTTGTAAGAATTTATATGATATGCGATTTAAATAAAGTTTAAAACAAGTTGCTTACAAGAGCTTCCAGTTCAAGTAGGTTGTTAAAAATAATTTTTTTAAAAATTCGACGTCATGTAATCATTTAAAACAAAAATCTATTTATTAGTATAGACATTTTAGGAATCACACGTTGTTCACTATACAAAAATACGAAAAATGGGTAACAGTGTATACACGAGTAAAAAAAGTATAGCTGTAAAGTAGAATCTGCAAGGTCAGTTATTCTCATGAGGAAAAACTCTCGTAAAAACATACTTTGATTAATAATTGTAGATGAATGAGCAATGAGCACTATGTAGATAAAGCATACCACTACATAATTATTTCGTTTCATTTTGCTGTAGCTTTTATTTGTGATTATCTGCATTTTTTGCCCATGGATTTTTATCTTTACGTCTTGTGTACTTTTTATTACAAAAAATCGACAGTTATTTTTTTTATTTCGCTTTCAGTGGTCTGTATGTGACAAACCAAGCCAGACTTATAGACTACACAGACAAGAAAAAAATACAGGAAATTAGAGAAATTATTTTTTCTTACACAGTGAAAAAAGTCAAAATAATTTGTTTTATATTGTGAAAATGAAAAGGATAATGTTTGACGCAATTCGAGAGCCTTGAAGTTTCTTCTGATTTTTATTCTACTCGAGTCTGTGTAAGTCTGCTATAGATATTGATAATTTTATGTTCAACGGCCAACTCAAAATATTTACGTATTTGGCAGGTCGAGATTCAAGATCCACCAATCTCAAGTTTTTTATCGGAATTTAGTAGATTAGTATGAGTATGAATTCCCATTCTCATAGAAATCTCAGAATATGTAATGAGAATATTCTCATTCAAACATCTATAACACATAGCAAATCACAAGTTACAACAGCATCACTCCAAATCCGAGCTGAGAAAATTTCTATACCATCGACTGCCACCGGAATGTCTGTTAACAGTTAATGTCTTGCTTTGTTTTTCATAATACTTGATAATACATAGCACGTATGTTATGTTGTATATTACACCGAAAACTACTATTATTATTATTTTTAGTAGCAATCTAGACGGTAGTCTTTAGACTACTACATAACATAAATGTGGAAAATCAGGATGAGAGATGACGGATGGCAGTTTGACTGCTGTGTGTGTGAGAGAAAGAGAGAAAGTGGAGGAGAAAGGAACAAGATTTGTGGGTAGAAAAGGAAGTTCTACCGGGACAAAACAGTTTCCTCTCCACCACCAGGTCATTCATCATCGCCACTTTCTCTCTCTCGTTCTCTCTATTTCTCCGCTTCACCGATCCTGATCCTGGTTCTGATTCTGAGTCGGATCCTCAGTCAGTCGGTTTTGTTCTGGTCTGGTCGAGTCTACTCTAGTTTTCTCTCTTTTCCTTTTGGGAATGAGTTGTGGCGTTTTTAGGCTCATTCATCATCATCCAGTTCCAGCTCCAGTTCCAGCTCTTTCTATCTTTTATAATAGAGTATGCTCTTTACTTTATTTATACCCAACCTACACATAATATTTTATTCCTATATTCTACTTTACAATCTACAACAAAGAAGCATACAGATTTGATACATGTTATGTGTTCCAACTTTGGATTTTGGATGATGAAATCACCATTTACCATTTGCAAGTTACACTTTCTATACTTGATTTATAAGAATTTATGTAGGTGTAGAATAAAATACAATATAGATGGGCCTACAAAAATGTCTCAGCATTCAACATTCCTGATTTGTCTTGTCAGTTGCTTTCATTCATAATCTGCCTCAGACCTCAGATGAACATCAACAATCAACAAGAACCACAAAAGGAAAAGGAAAGCTAGTAACCGCTCATTCCTCAACCTCTTGTCATTAAAGTATTATAAATATATGCAATAGATTAACAGACCATAATTAATGGAGCATTTATTTACCGTTTACCGTTTAAGAATGAATTTTTCCTTCCGTTGTTATAACAAAAGTACTTACTTAGTTTTTGTCTGTCCCTTTCTTTTCATTCACAAACCGATGATATATTTTGTTGTGAGTTGGGAGAAGAGGAGAGGAGCTTGAAAGTGACAGTTTGGAGAAGGAACGGAAATGACAATGACAATTGTCTATGTATAGACGAAAGACGATTGAGGATGGAAAATGTGGATGTGGAATGAATACCAATTGGAATCAAATGACGAAGCTGAAGTTGAAGTTGAAGCTGAGAACTGAATACGATGACAAAGACAGTGACAATAGGAATGCCAGTACCAGTACCAGTGACAGTGACGACGAGGCAGACAGTGACAGAGAGAAGATGGAAAACGTCCAGTGTCGTTTCTGCTTGGCTTGGGGGAAGAAAGAAGAAAGAGATGGAACCGGTGAATGGTGAATGATGCACATTGCACATTCTAACATAAAAGACACATTGGCATCGGCATCGGCATTGGCAATAGAGGATAGAAGAACGTGGAACGTGGAACGAGGCAGCGGTAACTGACAGGAGAACGGGAAAAGACGTAGACGAAGAAGAGACGAATCGATTTGGCCACATTACAACTTTTCCTCATCCAACTTTCACCCATCTGTCTCTTCTCCTCTGCCTGTCTTCTTACCACAGTTTTACCTTCACTTGCTGTCTCTTGTCTTTTTCTCGTCCCTTCAAATTCACGAATTGGAGAACTGGAGAGAACTCAAGAATTCCAACTTGAAATGTCAATGTCAAAGTCAAAGCCAAAGTGACTGAAAAAGTGAAAGAGAATGAAATCTCTCTTTTCCCCCATTTTTTCCCATCTTCATCTTTATTCTCAGAACTCAGCTTTCTGATCAGAGCGAAAGACAGAGACAAGACAAAAAGTATAAAATCTATAGAAATCGGCGACTCGACTCCTTGATTTTTTGGTTTGAGGTTTCTTTTCTCCTTTGATGGTTAACGGATGCGGTTACGATTTACAATACAGGCTGCTCCATTTTCATATGCTAATGATGATAGCCATGCCATGTCATGTCACCGACAAGATTTTTACTTTTTTACGTTATCCGTTTGAAGTTTTTGCATTGCCAAGAGCCACCAGAAATCCGAACAAAAAGTATATGGTAAAAATAGGAAAAAACACAACAACAACATGATTCTAAATTCTATAATATAAGCTTTTTGTCTTGATTCTTGATGCTTGATCATTCATCATTTGACTGGGATTTTGAATCCCTTGTTTTTTTACTTGGTAAATCCCTTGTTTTCAAATTTTCAATCAATTCACAATTTACAATTTGAATTCAAATTCAAATTTTACATCCAAACTCCAATTGTAAATTGTGAATGAATGAATGCTTGTCACTGTCACTGTCAACGTTCCTGTTCATGTTGATATGGCGGTTCTATCTCTATATCTCTGTTTTTGAGACGGGAAAAAAAGGAAAGGTGAATTTATTTTTATTTTCTCCATCCTTTCTTCTTCTCTCATGTCTTCCATCTTTCGTCGTCTATGCATCTGTAGGCTGCAGGCGAATCTTGTTGAATAATGAAGAAGTAAAAGAAAAAAAAGAGTATACCAACAATATAAAAAAGACGAGACAGACAAACAGAAAAACAGAGTCAGAGACAGTGGAAAATTCAACTTTCAACTTGATTGTATGCAAATTCCTCATTCTTCATCCATCCACAATCTACAATTCACAATCCACATCTGTACACTGTACAAAATACAAAATACGCTCGTCCTTTTACCCGAAACTCTAATGTCTAATGTATTCTTGAGGTACATGTCAAGTTGGATGCAAAAGTAAAGTACAAGAAATGAAAGGAAAGTGTACATGTCCAAATGTAGTCACTTCAATCTACAGAGTATGAGGAAGACAGACAAGACAAATGGGGATATTGAATGTTGAATTGAATTTTCCTTGTTGATTTTTCCATCCCAATTCAAGGGAAACCAATTGTGCCCACACACAATTTTTTATTGATGTATTTCTGTACAGCGGATCTACTGATTGAAATCCGAATCTGAATCTGAAATGTACCTAAAAATGTATGCAAAGAGAAAGCGAATGTGAAAGTGCGGAGAGTTTGAGTTGGTGGATTGTAGATTGAATGAAGAAGGATGTGAGCTGTGAGCCTTCGAGCAAATGCAACCATCAGGTTCTATCTATTCTTCTCTAGTGTCTGAAACCTGGAAACTGGAGCCTGGAATCTCGTGGAAATGACAGGCTTGGCTTGATCAAAGAATAAAAACAACAACTCAAGCTCATGTCTATGTCTCCCGTTCTTTAGACATGTTTCCTGATATATTACATTTTATACTGTATTTTGCATTTATTTATATAGACCCAAAAATCTCCACTGTTTTACAATACTTCGTCTTGTCCACATCCAACATCCAACCTTCAAAGAACAGTGACTAATAATAACTGATGCATCTTAAATCTTAAACTAAACTAAAGATAAACGCATCACATCAAGTTTAAACAAGCTTTATTTTTTTTTAAAAAAATCATGTTAAATAACAAATAAAGTAAAGTACATTTTATTTTAAAATTTTACCACGCAAATGAAATTTCAACTAGATATTTTGAGAGATGTCAAGAAACCCCAAAACCCCAAAATACAGTAGACAGTTCAAAAATGGAATACTTGATATTTGGATGGAATTTAAAAGGAAAAAAAGTTGCCAGTTGTCTCTTGACAGCGAACCAGAACCAAGAATATGCAGAGGAAGAGTACATACAAAGACAAAGACAAAAAAGAGATGGGACAGGAGACAGGAAAGAAAATGTGCATTTCACTAAAAGAACAATCATGAAAACTCTTTTGATTTTTGGGTTGACGTGACCCATTGGATTGGATTGGATGGGATTTGGCTTTGGATTGATTCGGATTCAATGCAATACTACAAAAGAAGTACAAAGTACGAGTTACTACGGCAGTATATTCTCTAGCACTTTCTTTGGTTTTGGTTTTAGTTTGGTTCCCTCTTGTTTCTACATTTCTACGTTCGTCCCTGTTTCTTGTCCTTGTCCTCCACATTCAGCCAGTCAGTAGTCACGAGCCAATTTCCAACATCTTCCGAGACGACAGCCAACTCTGTCAACCAACAACCAACAGCATACAGCTCAAGTCAGTCCACTAGAATCTCGACTCTTGATGCTAGACAGACAGACAGAGAAAGAAAGGGAGAGGAAACGCAAAGAACGTAAATGTGCTCAACTCGCCACATAAGTGGATTTTGGTTTCTCTCTCCCCTTATTTCTTTCACTGTACGCTCCTCCAGTCAAGTTAGTCAGATTGCTACTTCTACTTTTTACTTTCTGGAGATTCTCCATGCTCCATACTCCAGACTCCACACTCCAAACTCCATAAGAAATAGACCTTTATATCCAATGACCGTCCTCTATAAACGTCAAAAAAGGAGCTTTTCTCCCATTTATTATATCAAGTCAGTTCTGTTGCCTCTCTCATTCTGTTACCTATTACCCCTACTCCATGCACCCAGACATGCACTTGCCGAGTACCGAATGTCAATGTCGATGTCGAAGGCACGTGAAAACAAGTCGAACAAATGTAAAGAGTCAAGTCCAAGAAGGAGAAAACAGGATTTCGAGATAAGAATAATTCTTCTTGGATGCACTTTGAACTCTTCTCCTTTCCTCCATACTCTATAATACTTCCTCTGCCTCTCTCCAGTCTCCAGTTCAGTGTGGAGAGTTAACTAGAGATTTTTCCTGTAGAAGAAAAAGATATTACTTTCCTTCCTCTGATAGAAACAGACAGGGCAGGAAGGCTGGTGAAAGAGCAGATAGGATAAGACAGGAAGATGGAGAGGAAAGAACGACAGGGGAAAGCAAGTTAATGGGATGAGAATGGTCGTTTCATCAATATATCTATCTATCTATCTATCTATATGCCTATATAGGTGTATATGCTTCCCATGTACAATACGGTTGTAATAAAATATGTATAGAGTAAGAGCTTCCTATTTTTTGGATAAAGTTATCATTGGTCTGGTCTGGTTTGGTTTGGTTAGGATAGTGAAAGACGACAGGCTGGTGTACATCAGAAAGGAGAATGGAAAGCTTTTTTTTCATCGAGCTGAAACTGGAACTGAGGCTGGAACTGGAAGTAGGAAGAAGATGTACGAGAAGAGAGAAAAATCAGGCAGGTGACAAGTATAATGTGACCAGATTGTACGAGAGAGGACATCCTCCATCCTCTCCGTTTGGACGACGTCAACAGTAATTCCGTTTGGCACATTGACGTTCGACATCCACCTTCTCTCTACATTCTACATCTTTTCCTCCACTTTCCCCTTTTCTATTCCTACAGACTACAGACATCCTTTCAATGAAATTTACTTGCGCTTCTTCTACATTCTCAATTCTCAATGTAAAATATAAAATGCTAGAGCTAACTTATTTTTACATCCAAATTTTTCGACCATCACATTCCATTGGAAATCCAACGTCAAAATTCAAAAGCAAAAGCTTTGACACTCCGAAATCCAGAATACAGAGTACAAACTTTTCACTGTTTTTACTTTCTACGTTTTACTACAATTAATTCATTTTTAATCCTCTGATATTTGAAAAAAATAAGCATAAAAAACACAAAAATTAGACACCCTTGAAAAATCACTGCCGAAAATCCCATGTGCCATTTCATACCAAAAGAACTAGACACTAAACTAGAGGATTTATCTTTTCCGACAGATTTTGATGTTAGGATTTTTTGGATGTAAAATGTAAAATCATAATTTGTACAGCTGTTTTTATTACTATCAGTATCCAGTGGAGTTCTGGAATTTAGAATCCAGAACGTAGAAAATAGACTTGAGGCTGGAGAAACAAGAGAATCAGAGAGACAAGCGTGATGAATTTACAAGCGAGTGGTTTAACATTTAATACGAGTTGACATGAGATAATGTTGAGAGCAAACTGGGAACTGGGAAACGGGAAGGGAGGATTGAGGTGGCGATCAAAAGTCCAGACTCCAGAGTCCAGAGTCTGTGGACTCTATGTGTTGGATACTGAACACACTCTCCAATCTGCAATCCCAGTAGATTGGAGATGAAAGTTTCCGTCTCCAAAAGTAAATTGCATTATTTTTCTTCTGTCTCACCCTGTCTCTCTCTCTCTCTTCAGTCTATTTCTTTTCCTCCTTGAGAAGAAAAAGAAAAAGTAGTGGACAGAGGCAGTTAGTACAGCAGTAACAGTAGTAGTAGTAATAGTAGATAGAAGAGGAGGAAAAAGAGGAGAGAGACAAGATACAGACATAAAGTTGGATGAGAGATGTGCGTGGTGAAATTTCAGACCTTTTAAGTGTATCTGTCGACACAGGGTGAGAGAGAACAAAGGAGGAGAAGAGGACGTGGACGTATCAGGATCAGCTCAGTGAAGGAGGACATGACAGCTTGATTTACTGTCTGAAGAAATCCAACTGCCACTAATCCACAATCCACCATCCACAAGCCCCAGATTCACAATAGATCAGCTCCAACTTCCAACTTTCTCTCTCAATCCAGACATACATCTACAACGTACCCAAAGACTACAGTCTATACTGCTGATAATAATTTGCTCACTCTTTCACAAAATTCCAACTCCAGTCCCATCTCACAATAAAGTCAACTCAAGTCGACCCAAGTTTTCCAACGTATCCATCTACAAACTACAAACTAGAAAAGAAACGTCAAACAACAAAAGGCTCATCCCAAACCAAAAACCACACATTGGCACATATGTTCTTTGTTCATGTATTAGTATTACCATTCACTTTCTCTCTTGTTCTCCGCGTGTTCAGTGTTCACTGTTCATTGTGAGAAGGAAAGTTTTATTACTCACATGTCACCGTCCACGTCCACACACCACGATCCACACACCACGATCCATCCTCCATGCATAATGTATTACATGTATTTTTTATATTATATAGAGTGTCAATCAAACTGGAAAGATCAAGAATCAAGAAGAATCAAGAGTCAGTTCCACTTTTCACTCCATCCCTCCGCCTCCCAAGATCATAATAATTCCATCATGAAACTGTCACTCACTCTCTCTATCTTTATCTCTGTCACACACACACACACACACAAAATCCCACAAAGAGTGACCAACCCTGACGACTGACGACCAGTAAAACAAACAATGTCACCTCCCCAATTATTATCCTTTATTCTTTATTCTCTTTAGATGAATCCGATTTTCATTTGTCAATGTCATTGTCATTTTTGTTTCGTCTCTGGTCTGCAAGAAGAAGAGGTTCAAGGACAAGGTCAAATTATAGTGCATAACAAGTTCGCACTGCGTGCTCCTTGACCCGCGGTGCGTTTGCTGTTTTCAATCGGCAGTTCACTATTTCATGACAATATCATTCTTTATTCAATCGGCTCTTCTACGTAGAGCATGATTAGCAAAACCTG
>JABASP010002885.1:0-17099 GCA_019776565.1 Sminthurinus signatus | reverse complement strand
GGGTTTCTTTTTTTAGAGGTAAGTTTCTACATCAAAAGGAACAATATGACGGGGCGCTGGTTTGAAATTTCTCAAAAGTTGTTTTTTTGACGCTCTCTAGTGTACATTGTATACCGTAAACCATATAATCTACAATCTATACTTCCCTTTCCTAATAATAATAATACTAATAATGATAATACATCTACGACGACGTTTCTACTCTACTACAAAATACAAAAATAATTTCTCTCTCAATCTCTATCTCTATCTCTGATATATACACAATACACACACATATTATATGTAAAGTATATAATAGTAATGGTAAAACGCATAAGTGAATGTGAGAATAATGTGGGATTTATGTATGTGTCGGATTTCTTGCGTGTGCATTTTTTCTTCTTCTTCCCTCGTGTTTACTGGTGACTGGATATGTACAATGGGCAATGTACAGATATCAATGATGTTCAATGTGTGGAATTACACCCTTGATTCTCGATTCTTGATCTCAATCTGGATCTCAATGGGCATGAAGATATGACGAATGATGATGAATCTACTAACTGTACTGTAACTACCAAACTACTTAAATTACTTAAGGCAGGAGAGATAAAAGAAAAAGGTTACCTTCACGGGAACACCAGAGCAAAGGAGCACGGACAATCGACAATCGACAGTCGGCGGTAGATACTAGATACTAGATACGGTGAGAGAACATTTGCCATTTTCTTCCAGCTTCCACAGTCCAACTACATACTTACAAAATGATAAATTCATTGTTCATCCGAGTCAAAGTTCAACTACTACTAATACTACTACATTATGATATTATTATATCATGTAGAATGTAGGATGTACGAGCTACAAACTCCACTTTTGGCTACTGACTACTGACTACCCACTGCACAAATTACGACACTAATCATAAATCAAGTTTGACAGTTGCATCTTTTGATGATGCCATTCCTCAGCTTCAGTTTCAGTTTTCAGTTTTCAACTTTTGACCATTCCTCAAAGGCTCAAGGTTTCAAGGTTGAGAAACAAAAGTGGACACAAAAACATGTGAAAAAGGTGAAATATTTAAAAATTTGAAATGGAAAAATGTATAAACAATAGCAATTCAAGGTTGAAAGAACGAGTGTATGATATGCATTTAAAATCTTTTGGTTCCTTTGTATGTTGTGTACATCATGTTAAAAATTCTTATAAATATATTATGCAATAAAAATTAGGTAAATATACAGTGTACAGTATTCAATATGGACAATGGACAAGCTAGATACTAGATTCTAGACACATACAGACAGTTTACATTGTATAATATTAAATTTAGTAGAATAATTAGTATTATTATTGGCCTAAGCTACTTGTTACATAGTATGAAAAACATGTCACACCCCTATAAATTGTAAATAAATAAAGATATCAACTAGCTACAAATACTGTACAGTGTATAAAGCATAAAGTCTAATGTGTATTATAGTAAAAATGGGAACAAGGAAACAAACTCTGAATGTAAAGTGTAAAGTGTAACGAAAATTATTGAATCGAGTATCTTTTTTCTGTGGGTGAATTCGGCGGTTATTTAAATGCTTCTTCCACAATATATTGTGTATTGTGTAATACCAATTATTACAATTTTTATCGTACGCATAATTGATAATGTTAGCCTATTGTATATATGTGTAAATTGTTAGATTTTTCAAATCAATTTCAATAATCAATCATTTTCAAAAAAAAAAAAAACTAAACGGTTTGAAATTTAAAATAATAATGCAAATGTACATATGTAAATACTATATTCCTAACATACTATTACTTTATTATTATTAATTTGTTCCACATATGTAGAATATTATGTATGTATGATGTATTATGACATAACTGTACGTTGTACATTGTACATTTTTAAATATGGTGTAAGATCAAATGTCGCGAGACAGGAGAGAGATTGTGTGAATTACGAATTACAAACTACAAACTACAATAAATGTATACACTACCTGTACCTTCTTCTGGAATTAATGACTGGATTTAATTGTCATAATTTACTTGTATTCTGAGCACAGCATGGAGTTGAGCTTTGAGCGTTTCAGGTCTTGAGTATTAGCAGTATCTTGATATAATATATGACGAAGATATCTTATCAAATGACAAATGACAAGTTTTTTCCACCATTTACCACCATCTACCAGCTTAATACACGGCAAATGCATGTTTTATTATTTACCATTCATCATTCATAATTCATAATGCAAGCATTTATTCATAGCAAAATATGACTACACAACTTGTCTCTGTTTCATCCTTGTCAACCGTTTTGGCTTACACATTCTCCATGTTTTGCATCTGCAATCTGCAATCTGCATAAAATGCACACTAACGTACTTATAGAATATGTATAAGGAGGGGAATTTCTACTATTTATTATTTATAGACCTTCTGTTTTTACTTTCACCTTTTTCCAGGTTTACATTCGTCATATCATTTTGACTCTGATCCTTATTATGAATATATTATGAGTCTTCAATTCTTCCTTGTTAAAACTGATGCAGAAGCAGAAGCTGTATATTGTATATATTATAACATATGTTGTACATAAGATTCTTTACATATTATGATGGTGCAGTGTACAGTATACATCAAATTTCATGTAAAGCCCATAAGGGATATTATACAAATATGAAAATATAGTCAACTCCTCTAGTCTACAGCTTAAAGTCTCATCTCTCATCATCCTGTTGCTGCAGCATCCACAGCCAGATCGAGTAGTGAGTTGTAAGAGTAGGGAGAGGAAAAGTCTAAAAGGTTTTCACTTACAGTCTCAACAACAGCAACCAACGGAACAACCACAAAAGGAGAAAACAGAGAAAACTTAACTTTCTCCTTTCTATTCTTCTGACGGCCTCCTCGTAGATTGTAGGTTGCAGACAAACGAAACCTCTTGCTTCTTTTCCAACTTTGTTCTCTGTACACTGTACAAAATGGACAATATATGTGTGATAGACTAGACATTTTAAAAATAATAATGTACAACCTATGGTATACTTCATACTTCATACTTCATACACCATGCACCATACCTACTGTTACAATTTACAAAACACATTGTTTTTTACCTAGGGTATTTGTTTTGTATCTTGGTTCTTTGAAGATTTTGAACTGTAGCCTGTATAGTTTTATTCGGCATGCTGAGAAGGAGAAAATAAGGAAAAGGAAGAAGAGAAACTACCTTTGTTTCTCCAACACTTGTCTTCTATTTTTAAGAGGAAACCACAACATCTTCCTCGTGCAAACCACAACCTTCAACCTTTCCTTTTCCAACCTTCTTTTCAGTAGCCGGTGTAAAATTTACAGTGCACAGTGCACAGTGTACAGTGTACAGTGACGCTTGTCTCATCTTGTCTAGTTGTTTCTGGATTCTAGTAAACTTTCCTCCTACACGCTTACTAAAAACTGAAACCTCGTGTAAACTTGAACATTGAACATGTTAAGACTCAAGATTGCAATAAACTATAATAATGAAACCAACATGAATATCGATAAATACAAACCACCCACTAATTTTCCTTAATCAATTTGTTTATTTGTTTATTAATTAGAAACAGAAGCTTCTTTTCTACAGTGTCTAGAAAATTCCGACAGCAGGTTGCACCATGCGCAAATACTTGTGTACTACAATTTACTCTTGCAATAAAACTGGTTGAAAGATTTTAGAAATTGAATGGTTTATTTAAAACTATTAATCCCACAATACCACATTCTACAGCTTCTGAAAAAATAATAGACATAAAGAATAAACAGTTAACATTGAGTTTGATATTTTATAAGATTCAGATTCAGATTCAGAAGCTATTATAATAAAAGTAGAAAAGAATGGTATTGATTCACTGAACAATGAACAGTGTATTATTATACTTTACACACTTTTGATAAACCTGTATTTCCACTAAATGTGTACACAATACTCAATACAGAATATACAGACTACTGACGACTGACTCGTCCACATTTTCCGGATTTTCGGCTTATTAGTATGACCATACAGCTGCACGCTGCACGGCTTTCTTTTCCTTGTGGATTCGGATTTTGGATTTTGGATTTCCTCCGAAATCGATTAGAAATGGAAGAAAGAAATGGAGAAAAAATAGAAAGATTTTATCTCATCTTTTTGTGTGTAGTTTGTAGTTTGTATGTGTTGTAGGTTGTAGGTAGTTTGTGGATACATGTACAAAGACGCACATGGACTCGTGGTCAACTAAAAGAAACCAAACCAAACCAAAAACCAATGAAGTCTGATCTTCTCGGACGATTTTGGTCTCGAGTCTAGAGTCTAGAGTCTCAAGTCTCGGCTGTTGAATACATACAAGTACAAGTTGAGAGTAAGTGTATAAGGGGAAATACATGAAAAGAAAGAATACAAGGAAAGAGCTGACGACCAGAAAATGATGTTTCATTTATCCAATGTGTTTACAGTCATATAAGCATTTGTACACATAACATATCTATATGCACGCATATTTATTCTTTTTTTCTGAAGAACTACGTGCACCCTCATATACTTTGTACTATTAAGAACTGAATAGTAAAATTTTGGTAATAGTATGAATCTACAGTTGCTGACTGAAGATGTAAAGAGGAGAGTACAAAGTACAAAATACAGAGTATAGGGTACAGATGAAACGAAAGGAATCACAGTGCAATACAAACAGAAAAGAAAGCGTCAGTGAAAAATTACACATGTTTCAATAATAGAAATATGGGATGAAGACATATAAAAAGATATCAAAGGAACCCCCAACTGTTCTCAGAAAAACCAACCAAAAGTCAAACCAACTGTTTCCCCTTTATGTAACTTAATAATAATAATATACCCACACATTTGTGATGTGTATATGTGTACATGTGCGTTTGTCTACTATACACTATATTCTTATGTAATACATACATACGCCTATGGCTTTGTCCATCCATACCTAAAACCTAAACGAACAATAGCCACATAAAAATCTGGGGGGAAAAGTCGTACCGGATTACATATTTATTTTAAGTGAATAAAAGGTCTTGCTTTACTATTCATAGAGTTATGAGGGCACCAAAGACGAAAGAGGAATGAAGGAAATTCATAGTGGGCGAAAGAAAAAAGTAAAAGTAAACAAGAGGAAAATCTAAATCGAGAAAAGAAGGAAAAAGTTAATTCTATAATATGTCGTATTATGAACGGCTAGACTACAAATTTTATTGTGCGATGTACGATGTAAATATAAAATATAAAATAAGACCTTTTATCGATGTAGAATAGATACATATACTATCAAATTACTGATCGTTAAAACTTGGCACGAGAAGGGATTGGAATTAAAGCTATATTTTTCTCTCAAGTTTATTTTTTAGTACACTTTATACTTGATGTATCTTGTATTTTTAGAATTAAAGACTCTGATCACCATTGCAGATACATAATAAGTATAGTAAACATTTTCCTCGTCATTGTTGAATGTGGTGTACCAATAATCTAAAACCTCATATATCATAAATCTTCCTATTTCAAATCTATTCTAACTCTAAATTCTAAACTCCAGAATCTGTACGATGAGCAATGGACATTTGGATTTGGAAAGTCCACCTCAATCTCGAATCTAGAATCTATAGACACTGGACAATAAAGCATAAGAACCGTATAATAATAGTGATACCTACGTTCATCGTTCATCGTTCATAGTTCATAGTATATTGTAGTTACACATGAGCTGTGCAAACTCCATCTCTGATAATATAACATAATATGATTTGACTTTATCTTTATCTGCCATTAGAACATCAAGAACATTCTTCGTCTTTCCATTCCAAGAAATTTATGCTATGAGAAAACAAGGGGAATATTTAAATGAGGAGAATTCCTTTTTGTCAGTTTTTGGAACATTCATCTTCCAACTCATTTAAATTCAATTGAATCGTAATATTTTAGAACATAATGTAATTCCAATAGAGCCACCAAATTGACCATACAAAGTACACATTATGACTGTGGCCAGTCAAAAGTAGGATTTATCACGTCTTTTCATAAGTAAACTAAAAAGTGTGGACAAAGCCCACAGTCTACATTATATACAGATATTATATAGTCTACAGTCCAGAATCTAGAATCCAGTATCTAGAAAATAGAGCATCGCAAACCTAGATTTTAGAATAATGTGTTGTGAACCATCATAGATTATGAAATTGCATGACATTTTATGATATGGTTTCCTTTTGAGTTTACTTTAGATTTTCAAGTTGGTTGGTTTGCTTTGGTTTGGTTTGGTTTGGCGTGGTGAAGAAATATTTGCATAAACTGTATAGTAATAGTAATAGTAGTGAGAATATCACCATGAAGCATCATGACATGAGTGAGTGAGGATGACAGTGACAGCTAGAATAACAAGGGGAGGAGGAATATTTGCACTTGTCTCACATCTCACACACATTTACATTTCGCCCAGAAACTTATTTGTCTCTATGTCTGTTGTCTGTTTCTATGTGTGCTTAAGCATTTTTTTCAAAATCCTACTTGTTTTTCCTTCTGCACCTCCTGAAACTGGTACTGCTATTGATATTGATATTACTATTGATATTGGTACTGCTACTTGTGCTGGTATTTTACGCCATTTCTCGACGGTTATTCGGATTCTGATTCAGATTTAGACAGTAAAAGGAAGAAAAGGGGGAAAGAGGCAGAGAAATGTAAACGCCAAATACAAGCACGAAAGAAAGAAGGGAAATCAAAATCAAAACCAATGATAATAAGGGAAACAAGGGAAAAGTGGGAAATACAGATAGACATGAGAGAAAGTCAATATATTATTTTATGTTTTACTTTCTACGTTCACATTCGATATATTCCATACTCTATACTCCATACTCCATATTTCATGTTCCACATGATATAGACTACATACTACATATCTTGTGTTGTTCAAGTACTGCATGTCCTTCTCTGAGTTGAGTGAAAGAGTGAGTGAGTGAGTGAGTTCCTGTTCACTCACACTTTTACTGGAAAGTCAGAGCTGTTGTGAAGATGATGACGACGGCGAGGAGGATGATGTTGGTGTTGGTGTTGGTGTTGATTTTGATGTTGATGTTGGTGCTGACACTGTGAGGCTGAAATGATCGGAGGAAATACAAAAAGGAATAGGAACACGAAGTGAGAAAGATGACAGTGGAGTTCTGCTCCTACAACTCTATACTCTATACTCAATGCTCAATACTCAATGCTCAATACAAAATACAAAATACAAAATACAAAATAAAAGCAAGTACCAAGTCAAACTAAGGAGAAAGCAGAGCTTGAGCTTCTGGTGCTGATGCTGGTGCTTGGAGGAGGAAAAGGAAGGAACGGAGAAAGAACGGAGAGTCTGTTGATATGTTTGGACTTTCCTTGTGGGGAAAGAAGAAAGAAAGAGAGAGAACGAGAGAGAGAGAGACCGACAGAGTTGTGAGTAGAAGTAGAAAATATGCTGACATCAGCTCCAGCTCTGTCTTCCAGTCGTCTCTGTCTCTCATATGTCTCTATATTATGCTATGCTATGTTATGTTATGCTGTGCCATGTCATGCTTCATGCTTCATACTTCATACTTGATGCTTCACCATATGAGAACTTTTATCTCATTCATGCTTAGCTTAATCCATTTTCTTTCAGTGTCATATTATTATTATTAGAATATACGTAATACTTTTATGTATACAGAATGAGAATAAGAACTCTATTCCTTTCACCACTCCACATGTCTCTGTCTCCTACACTTTTGGACTTGGTAAAAAGCAAGAGCTACGAACGAATATAAACATATACCACATATGATAAAACTACCAACTACATTCTACGAGGAAGTGTAAAAGGCAAGTGAATAAAGTGGATAGTGGATAGTGGATGGAAAGAGAGAATAGAGGAGAGTGAGTGAAAGAGCATTCCATTGAGGCTACACATAATAATGTAATGCAAAGATCTGTATTATAGTCCATAATCCATAAGTGAAAGTTGTGAGGGCATCAAGGGATTTTTCTCCCATACATTTCAATATAAACACACATGAACTCTTATGATAATACAGATATTTACTCCTCCGGCACTTACCCAAATATCAAATACAGACATGAATGTAATGTCATGTGTAATAATATTATATATTATATATTGCACGCATAGAGCATACGCTCATATTTTTACTTTTGTACATTTATGTAATAGAAGTTCAACTGTATTGTTAATGCTGTGTTGTACTTCTATGTTGTGCATTGCTCACTGCACATTTTACTTACTGAAAATTATCAGATATTTTAAATTAAGAGCTTTAAACTAATTAGCAAACTCTGTCCAAAACTGCTCATTTAAAAATGTATAAATAATTATGAGAAAGTTGAAGAAAAAGCTTTGAAACTTGGAAAAACAAACATTTTCTATGAAATTTTGTTACTACTTTTTGCACAATATCTGATGCATGATTTGTCAATCGTCAATGAACTCAATAGTGATAGTGTCACTGCGCTTTTTAGTCTGGGCTGACTTTAAAATTGACTCTGGATGCAATCTGCGACAGACTTTCTCCCATAAGAAAAAGACATAAAATTGTGCACCAAATTCAAGCAAGTTACAATAAAATTTACAATTTTCACGGTCAAACTGCACTAAACGCTAGACTCCAAATTCCAGACTCTCAGAGGAAATGTTTTGCAAAAGCCATTTCCACATGTTTTTATGGCTAATGGCTCATGGTTCATGGTTCATGGTTCATGGCTAGTGGCACATGACGTTTTTATATTTTATGCCAAATACGAATGTATTAAGAATGTATGAATGTTCGGGTGTGAATAATCCTTGAGGAAACATAACATGAAACAGGGACTATTCGTATTTCTATTTCTATTTCGTCCGAGTTTCAAGTGTAATTATGGTTTTGGTTTTTGGTTTTTGGTGGTAGTGTGCGGAGTGTGAAGTTTTTGGATGATCTTGACAATCTCACGCATAACCATATTGTGAGCCGTAACGTACATTTTGTACAGGATAGTTGAATCTTTTCAGATTGAAATGGTCTAATGTCTAACGTGTGTACGTGTACATTGTACATTGTGCGTTATTCTGCTTTGTATTTTGTACTGGGCATTGAGCATCGAATGTTGAGTGTTGAATGTTGAGTGCCGGGTGTGAGCTACAGGCTCTTTGACTATTGACACTTGGAATTAGAGAATGCATTAGTGTGGAGGAGATAGAATATAGAATATAGAGAATATAGAAAGTATAGAAAATGTAGAATCGTCATCGTCAATCCTGTTTCATGTTCTACTTGTACTTGTAGTTGTAGTACATAATACATGATATAATATAAAGCTGGCAGTGGTATTCTCTTTTTTGCCGAGTCTACTGTCGACTTTGGACACGTTGACTTTGCCTGTTGGCTTTCATACGGAAATACGGAAATACGAAAATACGGAAATTCACAAAAACATCTCACGACCACAGGACCAAGACGAGAGACGAGTCATTAGCAGAATATCAGCAGAATCTAAGTGCAGCAGAGGCAGAGAGAGAGAAAGAGAGAGAATGCGAGAGTCAATGGAGAATGGAGCATTCATTTCAAGTCTTTCAAATGCTAAAATACTCGACTTCTCATACCACACCGACTTATTGACTGTTGACTATTGACAATGAGCATCATGTAATATATTTTATATTGAAAGGCAAAGGCAAATGTTGAATATCCTAATCCGAATCCGAATCCAGATCCAGAATCCAGAGTTCATGCTGATGAGACTTCCGATGAACCATGAACCATGAACCGTGTGAGATGAACAATGAAAGAAAAGGAAAAAAGATAAAAGGAATCAATGGCTTTCAAAAGGATTGAATATAAAAAACTGAATATTTTACACACAAATACCAAATAAATGACCCCGAAAATTCCAGGGCTCTTCTCCTCAACCAGTGTAAAAAACGAGAAGAATGAACATATATTATGACAATTGACAATCAAGTTGATTGTGGTCAAAGTTGAATAAGGTATAAAAATAGTCTGGAACTGAATAATAATATGGATATTATATGAAAAATGAATTGATTCAAAATTCAAATGTTTTTTACATTTAAAATTCATCTTATTGCAAAAAATGGGCATAAAAATACCTGCAAATGCCAGTGCTAATGTACAAAGCACAAAGTAAATAGAAAGAATACGATTGCGTTGAAACCTCTAAAAATTTGTTTTACTTGTTACTTTATTTTTACTCCATTGTTTTGGGAAAGGCATCTACGGTTTTTTATTCTTGACTCTTGACTTTTGACTTTATCAGTTTTTCTAGACGCGGGTAAAAATCAAATCTCTAGAGTCTAGAGGAATAGCAAAATCATACAATCATACGTGTGCACGATTTAAAAAAGATAAAAAAAAATTGAGAGAGAGGAAAAGGGTGAAAAGTGTGAAAACAAGCATGAGATTACGAAACCAAGTTACGTATTTTTTTCAACTCTAAACTCTAAATCCAATTTAAGTTTTCGGATCGACTTTATTCCAGTTTGGAGTTTCCAGTTTGGAGTTTGGAGTTTTGAGTGTGGCGTGGATGCGATCCATATCTATCCATATCAATAGTTCCGGGTTTGAATTGAAATTGAAAGTGAGAGTGCGAGAGGTAACAGGGAACTACTGTTCTATCGCAGATCTGTTTAACGCCTTTTTGGTATTTGCTATTTGCTATTTGGTATTTTGCGTGTTTTTCCTCTGCGTGACCAAGATAATAATGATGCGATTAATTCCCATGCAGCTGTTGGATTGGATTACTCTTTGGATTCTGTACTCCATCTGACTGAAAACCCAAGTCTGTAGTCTATAATAATAATACGCAGTACACTCTTTAAATTCTTTGTAAATATCAGTAGGTAAAATAAATACAAAATATCCTACATTTCAAAATATTGAATCATCTAGAGTCCAGAGTCCAGAGTCCAAAGTCCGGAATCCGGAGATAGCAAAATTGGAATAACACAACTTTTCGTATTTTTTAATATCAATATGTGTTACAGTCTGCAGTATGATGATTTCAGATGGATTTATAGATAAATCCGTTTTAATTTCTATCCTTGCAGCAACGTATCAGTCAGCAGTGTAAAACTATACATGAATAAATATGTACACCTTTTGACGAAAAATCAAACAAATTAAAGGGAAATAAATTTAAATTCAATTTCTCTAAAACTGTTTTTGGCTTTGTCACTACAAGACAAAAATACTTTGATTTCTTGAATATTTTCTCTACCGTCTTTTGCCTCCTACAAATTGTTTACTGGACTTGAATTTTAAAAAAAGTGCGAAAAAACATGTACAATTCAAAATTCAAATGTTTCATATTTCACAATTCATGAATTCAAAGAAACAATAAACAATATTTCAAACACATCAGTCTGAAAAGTACGTGCTCCTCTTTTTTATTTGTGGTTCCGAAAACATAGACGATAATACATCACCGAACGTTTCTTGTTCAGTTTGAAACATGAAATATGAAAAGTTGAGATTTTGAATTTCCGTATGGAAATTTGCATGCACCCCTTTACTTTTGACTCTCAACACTAGCAACTGGCACATCCCTCACCTTTTAATTCTGATCCCAACATATCTCAATCCAAATCCAAAATCCCGGCAAGGAAAAGTTATGACGATTCTTCATTCTTCATGGCCGCTTTTCCTATCACGTCCTCCCTCGCAACAAAAACCACAGACCCTTTTTATTTTATTTCCCCTTTTTTATTTCCGTGGAAAACGATGCGGCAACCGGTAACCGGCAACTCATAGATTTTTTCCCTATCGGTGGAATTTTTATCCTCTACTTCATCCTTTAATGTTAAACGGTCAAAGTATAAATCCGGAATCCGGAATGTAGAATTCGGAAGGGATGAAAGGGAAAAGGGGAGAAAAAAATACCTGTATATTGTACGCATGATACATGGAGAATGGAGAATAATATGAACACACTATAGATTCAAATTCACATTTCAGCAATACCTTTTATAGCTTATGGCTGTAAAGCATTCACCTTACACCTAACACAACTCACCCTCACTCAAAAACCCCAAGTACAAGTGCAAGGCTTTCCCCAGATCAATGAGTGTATTAAATCAAGTATTATATTTGACACAAGTCTATATATTTATTCCATATTGCTCTCCTCTACCGTATACACAATATGGTACAAAGTTTCATATTTTTACACCTTTTCTTATTCCCATTCCTACACATTCTTTTTACAACCTCTTTTTTTAGAAAAAAAACTTTTCCGTTTACCACTGCATTTTATATTATTTTATGCACTTTTATTGCATTCAAATTTAAATTTTTCAATTTCAACTTTTTAACGGCAGGCTGCAGCGTTATTTCTATTTTTCATCATATCAAAAGATCAAGAATCAAGAGTCAAAAAAGGTATAAAAGTGTAAACTGTTGGAGATTGAAAATGTCAAAAAATAACAAAAGTTCATCCCCTTATGCTTCAAACTTGAAATGTGTTTTCAGTTTTCTATAAAATATGAAGCTTCTAGTTTTCATATTTGATTTAAAAGGATCCACCCGCAAGCCACAATATGCACACATTAAACATTAGACATGCAAACAAAAAGGTTGACACAAGAGCGACAAAAAATTGCTTGCCGTCTAAATGATATTACACATGTCTCCTGTATGACTCGCATGAATGTTTTCTTGTGAAATTTATGACTGACCGCACATTTTACGCTTTCAGAATACAAAGACGGAACGGAAAGGAAAAAATTTATTCTCCTTGCATAATTTCTACTTTCTACTCCTGTGAAAAAACGCTCAGAGGTCTGCGGCATCAAAACGTTTCAGAACCAAAAACTAAGTGGAAAGCAGACGCGCAAAGGAAAATACAAGCAAAAACAAAAAGAAAGGCTGAAAGAAACTGCACAAACTGTATATGTATTCTTCCTCCAACAATTTACATCCAAATCCAGGATCCAGGGTGAAGAGTAAGGCGAAGTGTGTAACCTAGGAAATGGGAAATAGGAATTACGACAACTGTCCACGCTTTCCTTCTCCTTTCGCCTTTCTCTTCCCGTTTCTTCTTCAAATTTCTAAATTTCTGTATTTTTCTTCAATTTACAAACGCCGTTCCTCCTTTCATTCACATGTACAATATGCAATATGCATAGCTGTAAGCTGTAAGTAAAAAATTTGTATACTCTAGATACGAGATACAAGATACTAGACGCTAGATGAACTTACATCGTACATGAAGAAAATTTACAATCTCTCTTGTGCATACTCCCGAGTGTTTGCAGTGTGTATGTAGTATGTAGATTGGAGATTGGAGGTATTTTATGTTTTTGTGTTCAAGATTTAAAATTCTGCAATCTTGTTGCTCTACGTACTTTTTTCATTTTCTATGCTGTATCCCTCCCCTTCCACTGCATATCCCTTCCTTGCTTTCTTTTCCTGCAATAATATTTTTCTGAACACCGAACACTTCATCGTCCACCATCCACCACGTACTTTGTATGTACAATGTACAATGTACAAACAAAGATCATGCAGATGAAAAAGTTAAATGGTTTTCCTCTTACGCAACATGTAAGATAATGTACGGAGAATACAGATATTTGATATGCTTCTGTTTCCTCTTTTGTTTTAATTGAATTTTTGAAAACGTAAACGATTAAAGCACACGCATAGATAGATAAATTGAATCCTTTTACATTCTACATTTTAAATTTTACATGTACAGTTACTTAAACAATCATTCCTACTGTAGAGTTTCATTTTTTCTGATTTGAAACAAGTCTAACATGAATTTCATTTTCATTTTGTTTTGCCTCAACACTGAAAACAGAAAAAATTACGAAACGCTAAAACTCTATCAAATATATTTCTTTTGTGTTTTGTCTTTTTTTAAGAACAATAGTCATGAATAATTCATTTACAAGAGTAAATATGAAGTGGAATAATTGCTTTGTACAATTTTCTTGTTATTTATTTGCTAACCATTTCTTGATTTACATGCATGTACAATGTACAATGTACATTGTTCATAGGCTTTTCTTTCTTGAACAAGTACAGTTAATTATTAATTAGGTAAAGACGCGGAGCAATTAGCTGAACACTTTTGTAGAGGAGTTCAGGATAAGATTTTTGAATATTTCATCTGCATACTTAATACTTAATACTCACACTATGCTTCAGTTTTTCCTCTTTTGTGTCTGATCCTTACTTGATTATGATTATGATGTTGCAATTCATAAACGGAATTTCATAATTCTGAGTTGTGAGCTCTGCTCGGTGCGACCGTGCTCGTTGTTCGTGTTCTTGTGATTAATCATTTACGCATACAATATTTATGTTGACGTTGTAACATTTTTCTTTATCACCTCCGTCACCTCCCGTTTACCTGACATGTACGTTTACATGAATTATCCATCAAAAAAAGAAACAACGGATGAATGGAGAGAATAGAGAATAAACTCCTTTCCTCGTTATCCTTCTCATTCTTTTTCTCTTTGATATCTGCATTCTACATTTCCCGTTAGCATCGTCAACCATTGTTAGTTTCCTATTTTTTTTCTTAGTGTTTGGAGTTTGGATCTTGAGATCTACAATCTACAATCTACAGTGTTGCTTTTGTATTGGTATTTTTCTGCATCCTTTATCACATCACACGTCAGGCATCTCTCCGTCTCTTCGTCTCTTCGTACTCCGTCTTACATCTCACATCTTACATCTTACGTTCAAGATTCTTTGCTCATAAAGCTTCATAAAACGACCGTTTCAATTTATCACAAGGTGATGCCATCAAATATTCACCAGCTACTACCTACACATTACACATTGCACATCACATATCACGCATCACACAGTCATCTCGAATCTCGAGTTGAGTAGCGAGGACGCAACGGGCATAGAGAGCTCACATTTCCACATTTCCGCTTCATCTTTTACCTTCTGCTTTGCTATTTTCCTTTTGCTATTTGTAGCTTGTAAAGTGCACAGAATACAGTTAATACAACTACTATGACAAACATTAGAATTAACGTCAGAACAATAATAATAATTGTTTGAAGTGTCATGATGTGTAATACATACATTAACATTGAACATGTTCTTCTTACTCCTTTTTACAATTTGCAGTTTGACAGCATTAGATACTGGCTGTTTACTCGCTTGCCGAATCATTAGTATTCAAAAAGGAGGATCAAAATTATAATTCTATAGTTAATATTTTAGGTGAGAAGCCGGTCGGATCATTTTGTAGCTGTAAAACGGCGAGTGTATGAAGTATGAATACATATTGTATGGCATAGATTCAAGCTTAAGATTAAGGATCAAAGATCGAGGAACAAGGAGCTCAGAAGGCTAAGGCGGTGTAAAGGTTTTCCAGAAAAGTGAAAAGTTTTCTTATAATCCTTCCTCAAGAATTCAAGAAAAAAATGTGTAGGAAAAAAAACACCTCCCATTTTATCATTTTAGATACCTTTTTTCTTTTATCAGTAACTTGTTTCAAAATTCAAAACATCTAATATTAGCAGATTGTTCACTGCATTAAGGTTTTGATGTAAAAAATGTAAAAGGTATTATTAACTACACAATTTTGAAAGTTTGATAAGCACAGAAAAGATGTAATTTAAAACATAAAATTGATACATTTCAGAGACTTTAAAGACATTTTGTATCTTGATTCTTGATTAATTGAAAATAATAAAATCATCAATGTTTTTTTACTTTATTTTAACTCCTGACTTTTGAGGCAAATAATCAGATTGTACAATGTACGATGTACACGTGGAGAAACGTTTTTCTACATTTCTCTAGGCTCTTCCTAGTCCTAGAAATCTTGAATTATCAATAGACAATCTGTTGGTAATAGCAACAACCGGAAGGGAAGTGGTTTTGCTCCTCTCACACACAGAGCAACACAACACAACCTGTACAATGGTGTACAATGCCGCAATACAATAATAATAATTCTCCTCGGTTTCCGTCCCCTGCATTGAAATCACTTGGGAAAAGCAGGGAAAAGGAATCAAAAGATAGAGAGAGAGAAAGTGGAGAAGAGGGGCAGGCAGAGATTGTAAGCGACGACAACAAGAACACACATATACAACAGGCAACAAACCGAATAGAAAACAGGAACAGAATCATCCACCACAAAGCTTGTCCGCAATCCACATGCCTACACAGTACACATTACACATGTAGGTTCAAAGTACATATTGTACATGATGCATCAATTTATAGAACGTGTGAAGAGTAAATGTGAAATTGCACACAAAACATCAAGTGATCGTTCTAGTAGACCGTCCTAATGCCTCTCTGAGAATCTGAGAGATAGAGTAAAGTTGATAAAAAGAGGAAAGGGGGAAAGTGGAATCCAGGAGAAAGAAATGGCACAAAGCACAAGGCACAAGGTACAATACAACTCTAACTTAATAAAAACACCGCCGTACACTATATGATCCGACATACATGGTATATACACATGGTTGCATTTTACCATTTACCACATGCATCTAATACACCTTGTACATACAGACAGGGAAAGAAAAAAAACATGCAGAAACTTGTGGTGGTGGAGATCAAGCTGAAAATTTATTTTACACGTGCTTTCTCATCTATAATTTATGACTGAATTGCTTGGAAAAACACATATTACAGCTTTGAGAGTGGGGAGCTTTTTGTATTTTGTGCATGTTACATATTGTAGACTGCACACTGCACACGTCTCCTCAGATTTCTACAACTACAAGTACAGATTTCAAGGTCTTCGTCAAGAATCAAGGATATGCATATAGTTCAAGATTCTCTCTTAATGGCTTTTTTACTTTCTCTTTGTTTTTTCCCTTTCAGCTGACTTTGTAGTTTGTGTGCAACTAGAAAAGAAATGAAAATTAGACGGGAACCCATCAAATTGTAAAAATTTTTGTAACTTATTTTCAACATCAATTTTACACAAAACTTCACAATTCTTACATTTTCCAAAGTGTCTTACCAAGGCCTATCACCGGGTGCAACCTTTGTAAATTTTCCTGTAACTTGAAATTTTTACAACATTTTTTACAAAATTTCAAGTTACAAGAAAATTTACAGTA
>JABASP010002884.1:0-17104 GCA_019776565.1 Sminthurinus signatus | reverse complement strand
TTATGTGTGCCTATTGGGGTATTAAAAGTTATTAAAAGTTTTATTTATGAACTTCTTCTTCTTCTTGAGACTTGAGACGAATATTTTTATATAACATAGTATCATAATAAGAAATCAGTAAAAAAAAACATCTATAATATTTTGTTTTTTGCTTACGTCATACGAAAAGTACATAAAAACTAACATCAGTATAATAATAAAATACCTACATATTATTATTGTTAGACATGGGTAATTCTTATTTTTATATGCATGCTAACTGATGAATATATACACACTATAGAACAATACGCATATCATATACATGTAGTATATACAATGTACATCAGTATTGAAACAAAAATCGTAAAAAATCATTATATTGAATGAGTCATGATTTGTCACAAGTTACCTCACAAAAAAAAGATAGTACGACATGTTTTTACGATATTCCGTTCTGCTCCTTGAATCTTACCTATATTATATATTATTTGTTATTCTATGTATATTATTTTTTTATCCTGACGAGACAGTATAATAATATCTAAACAAATTTTAAACGACAAGTGTGTGTGTAGAGTGTAAAGTGTATATTCTGGTATTCTAAGATATCTTTTGTATAAGTAAGTACGACTTTCACCATGTAGTATGTACTTTACACTTTGATTCAAAAACAAACTCCTACATTCAATTCTTAAGTAAACTGCGGTTGTTAACTGCAGTAGAAGGAATGTATCTAGTATATCTACATAATATTTAACCACATTACGCTTATATACATGAATGTATATGAGTTCATATATCTGTAATACATAATATACGACGCACAGTTCATTTACCTGATAGTCTAATACATTGAACACTCAATATTACCTTGAACACATGCAAAATAGTTTACAGGGCGCAAAAATCAGACCGGGTGAATCTTCATTTGGTTTTTAGTTCTATATATCTATGTTCTATCTCTCTCTATGCAATATTTATTTGTTATTTAGTTCCTTTTAGTTTTATCCTGTTTTGTTGTTTGTTTCGAATAATAATTATCGTTTAAATACCTGAAAGTGTTACACAATAATAATTTTTCATTTGCTCAACCTTTTTCAAAGTTTTATTATCTTAAATTAAATTTTTACTTGTGTAAAATATAAACTTTGACGTTTCACTCATTCCAAGTTTTGCTCAACTGATCATATGTTTTGTACATACTTACTCACTAAAGTGCTCAAATTAATTAACAAATTTGTGAATTGTGAATGTTCTAAAAGATATATATTATAGTAATAAACTTGTACTTGAGTGGCCTTGTATAAGTACCGTCCACTTATTCTAGATTCTAGAATATATATATATACATATCTCACAAAAGTTGTTCTAATGTACATGTGTATAGAAAGATTAAATTATAATTCCACAAACATAGTTTCCAATTTATGTAAGTCTCCAAACTCTAAACAAAGGAACTTATTTAATTAAATACTATTATATTGATGACTGTATACATTGATGATAGCATAGACTTGTACTATATTGATAATTGATATCTTATGTCTTATGTATATTTACTCATAATTGATATATATTGTTTCTTTTCAGCAGGAATTAATATAGGTGAAGACCTTTGATTGTCTATAGATTACTTACGTTGTAAATATTGGGATGAAAAATGCAGAACGGAGACGATGAAGATAGTGAGATTTTAAACAAAAGGCTTGCTGCCTTAATTCGTTATTATCGAGAAGAAATTGTGAAAGATTGTGATGTTCGTTATGTCGTCCCGATTTTACTTACTGAATTCGTATTGGATTATGAGGACAAGCAAATTATTGATAAAGAGGTAAGGAAAAATGGAAAAATGAATTTAACTGATCAAAGTCTGATGTAATATTAATACAATGAAAGTTATTTCTATGCTAATTAAATATACATATATTATGTAAATGAAAGTTTGGGAAATATTATTAATTTAAAGATTCTTTTTGAATATATACATATATTCTATTATAGAAAACCTTTCGGAATCAGTCAATTGCTTTGCTGGATATTCTATTGGAAAAATCAAAGTCAAATGTGAAAGCTCTGGTAGTTTTCAAAGATGCCTTAAAAGAAAATTATCCATGGTTGTATGATAAATTAAGTGAAGATGTACCTGACAATGCTCCGAAAAATCCTGAACTACTACTACACAACAATCAACTAATCAAGAATTCTCATGTACCTCATCCACATTATAGTTTAGAAATGGGTGGTGTTCAATGTTTACCCGTTTTGGCAATAGAACGAAAGGAATTGGTACGTCTGTTACTATTCATATGTATTCATTTCTCATAATTTTTGTGGTTACCATTAAATAAAAACATTTTTTTAATATTTGATGTTTGATTACACTTTTATTACACAGCTTGATGATATTCAAAAGCAAGTATCCGATTTGAAAAGGGGACATTTTTTAGTGCTGACTGGTATGACTGGCAGTGGTAAAACTGTACTTGCTACACAAGCTGTTCATCGTACTTTTGCAGAGAAGAAAAATTTTGAAGGTGGGATTTATTGGCTCACATTTGGAAAAGAATGTAGTGAATCAAAAGATGCTCTACTTGCAAAAATGCGGATTCTTTGTGATCGATTGCTCAATTCTACTACAAGTCCCCATAGTTTAGAACACGGAACTGAGCTCTTAAAGGGAGCTTTTTTAAGTAGACCACATGCTCTGTTGGTAAGTTTCATTTGTTTCTACTGTCTATTAGAATAGATTATTTTTTGGAATTTTTAAACTACACTGTTTGTATTTTGTATATAGTGTACGTATATATTTCTTTAAATGAATGTAAATTATACATGATGTGCTGGTTATTGAAAAAACTTTTGTTTCCAACTTTTGTTTAGATTCTTGACAATGTTTGGTCTTTATTTGTTATTCGTCATTTTGATGTTGGTGCAAGAACATTGATGACCTTACAGGATTCAACACTTTTGGATGTTGTTCTTGGTCGATGCAATCGTATTCATATACCACCAGGTTTCTCTGAAGAAGAATCTTTGTTATTATTTCAAAAAGCTTTGAATGTTGCAGATGTGAAACTTATTCCTGAAGAAGCCATGAAAATACATAAGGAATGTTCCGGTTCACCAATGGTCATTTCTCTGATTGCTTCACTCCTTCAAGATCTACAAAATAATGGTTGGACTGTTGATCAAAGTAGATGGAATTATTTTTATGAAGCTCTATCCAAACGAAAATACTCACAAATGAGGAGAGATCGTGGTTATGAACATTATTCCATTTATGATGCCATATCTCTAACGTAAATTTTCGTAAATTTAAAATTATTACTTAATGCATAGTACATTAAATAATAGAAGATATAATTATTACTATTACTTAGAAGAATTGCTACTTATTATGTGTACTTCCGTATTTTTATTGTATTTTTATATAACATGTTTATTATAGATATGATAGTCTGAATCCGAAAGACAAAATGTTGTATGAGCACTTTTCTATTTTTGAGAGTGATTTACGAATCCCTTGTGAAGTTCTTATGCTGTTATGGGACAAGTCAAAGTTTGAAGTGGAAGATATCATGCTGAATTTTGAAAAGAAAAGTATCTCATCAAAAGAATATGATTCTCAAAAGAAATCTTATCTTTATTCCATCCCTGTATTATTATTAAGCTTTTTAAAGTATAAATTATCGTCTCGTAATGAGGAAAACGCAGAAAAGGTACAAATTTGTAGCTTTTTTTTAAACCAAATATTCTTTTAACTTAAGAATAGATAATAGATAATATATGTGAATTTTTAATTTGTAAGACGTTAGATATGCACATATTACATATCTAATATCTAACGTCTTTATAAGTATTCTGATATTCATTATTTATGTATATTGTTTTTAAATTTTAGGACTTACACATTCGCTTCGTAAACAAATATCGAGAAAAATGTGGTGGACAATTCCATGAATTGAAAGAGGATGGTTATTTCCATTTTTACATTGGTTATCATCTACATAAATCTGGACAATATGATCTTTTCAAATTATTCTTGGACTTGAGATTTATAGGAGAGAAAATCCGAATAGCAGGCCCAGCTGATGTTCTAATAGATCTTAGAAAATATAAAGATTATATTATTGGAGGAGATGAGGATAAAAAAGAGTTGTGGGAACAGATAAGAGACTTTACATATCAAGAAGGACATTTAATTTATGGTCAACATGATATTGACGTTCTTCAATTAGCCCTAATAGTTCCAGGTCTAACATTAATAAAAAATCAAGCTCAGTCTCTAATCCAATCAGATACTAATCATCTCTACATTGAATGGATGTGAGCAACTTTATACCATTATTTAATAACTTTGAAAAACATTTCTTGTAAAAAATTAACAGAATTTGATTACTTAATTATTTGTGATTTATTTTAATTTATGTTTTACTTTTTTTTTACTTTATGCAGTAACTCTAAGAGCAATCAACGGATAAACCCTGAAAATAATTATGTAATGAATGATATTATTCATTGTCTAAAGGTAAATACTTTTTCTTTAACATGATTAGAATAATACAAAATATATATACATATTTACAAAGTAGGAACTAAACATATAAATGAAATTCTAAAGTATTTCCCTGCTCTTATCCTTTTTTTTCTACCACAGTTTGTTGCTGCAGACTTCTTTTTAGTTGGATTAAATTCAGGATTAATTCAGTTATGGAAATCGGATGAAAGCAGTTGTCACTATGAATTTTCTGGTCATAAAGATGCTATTAAATGCTTGGATGTGTTTTCTTCCGATTCTTCTTCTTCTTTACCTCCCCATCCTCATCAACAAAATGGCCATAATAGTTCTCCGAGGCATATTTTTGTATCATCATCTGAAGATAAAAGTTGTAAATTATGGGATTTAAAAACCATTATGGAAGATATCAAGCGTAAAGAATCATCACCAGAGTCCGATGAAACACCTTTAAGTAATTCACCATCTCCAAAATTACATCAAAAATTGTATACATTTTCCTCCACCTCATATAGAGATAAAAGTATATTCTCTTTTGATTTTCACACTGCACCAGTTTCTTGTGTTGAAATCTCATTGGATGGATCTCAGATTGTTTCTACTTCCTGTAATGAATTGTTAGTATGGAGTAGTATCAATGGTCAAATTATGTCTAAAATTTCATCCTCACCAGAATCACCATTTGGGATTTGTAGATTTCTTTCAAATTCTACAGATTTTATACTTGTATCTTCAGACAATCAAGTATGTTTATTAGTTCCGAAAAGGCCATCCATTCAAAGTCGAATTGAAGGACATCACATGAAGATTGTTGGAATGCTTTTTAGAAATGAAAGTTCATTCATTACTGTCAGTGAAAATGAAGTTGGGGTCTGGAGCATAAATCAAGTAATCAGAAATGAAAGGGAAAAAAGAGTGCTACGTGGACCATTACAAAGTCTACCAATAAATGGGAGTAATTCACAGTATGTCAATGGCCATGTTAATGGAACTAATGGTAGTATGAGTAAAGGAGAATCTCATAAAATGTTACATTCTACTTTGAGTTCTGGGGGAGGAAATTATGGAGATTTTTTAGAACCTGTTTCTCTTCATGTTCGTGAAAAATCAAATAGTAATTCAAGTAGATCTTCAAAAGAATGGAGTGTATCATATAAACATTTTAGTGGAATAAGTTCATCATCTTCTAAATCTGATTGTTATTCCCTTGAATCTAAACCAGTTACAACTTTTGTTGATATTGGAAGTCAATGTATTCAAATTCTTCGAGAAAATGTGTGTCAAAGGAGGAAAGACGGATTATTTTTGTGTGCTGCACTGTGTGATTCAACTAATGGAGAATTACTGGCATGTGGAACTACAGATCATAAGATTGTCATATGTGAGCTCTCCGATTTGACATTTGTATATGAATTCAACGGGCATAATGGGTAATCAAATTTTGACTACATATTATAAATTTTATACATATATGAAAATCTCTCAAATAATAATGAATATTATAGAAGTCATACTATAATATAAATTATACATTAAAATTAAATTATAACTTGTATCTTGTGTATATTGTATATCTTTTAGTTGGATAACTGCAATCACGTTTAGTCCTGTAGAATCTCTCATATTACTCACAGGATCAGATGATCAGTTAGTCAAAATATGGGATGGAGATGATTGGGAAAAGATGGAAGCTGAACCAATGAAAACGACTGTTTTTGCCTCTGTTGTTGTTGAAGATAGTTTAAATGAGACTCCTAAGAATTGCTTTTTGTCCTTATTTGCAACTGATCGTCAAACAATTCAAGTAAGAGTTATATATATAATATAGTATAGGACATTTATTTTATAAACGTTTATACATATTATTATAATATATTTAAAATATTAAAGGTATATTATAAGACAAAAGAAAAAGAAAATCTTTAAAAAATGGTATATCTTTTTGGAATTTTAAAATATTGAACTTTTGTGTTCTTTTGAAATTTTTTTTTTTTTAGGTATACAAGGATTCTAAAATACTTGGTGAAAGTAAATGTTTAAATTCAGCAATTTCAGTAGTGAGCTTATGTAATGATGGAAGCCATGCAGCTATAGGTACGAAAAGTGGACGTATTTTTGGAATAAAGGACTTACTTCATCATAGTAATACATTAGAATCATTATCAAGTCCTGGGAAGAATAAGACTGATATTATACCAACTTTAGACATGGAACAACTTGGCTCTCCAAATGCATGTATCCTTTTATTAGAATTCAGTTCCAGTAATGAATATCTAGCAGCAGGAACGACACAACAAATTCTGGTACATATATCATACTATACAAATAAAAGAATTTGAAATCAGTTATCATATATAATCATAAAAATTACATTAATAAGATATTATTTGCTTATATATGTTTTTGTTTTATTTTTCTGTTGTCACTTTTTAGATATTCAAATCCTTTTTTCCTCATTGGGTCATATCCTTAGAAAGTCCAGTTATAAATCTACATTTCACTCATGGAACAACTTTGATAATATGCCTGAAAAATGGTTCAATAAAAGTAAGACATGGATATAAAACCCCCAATGTTTTACCTTAACAATATTTTATTTATGATTAAAATAATCTCATATATATTTATTACTCTATAAAAGAATTTTTTAAATATTTTTTTGTCTATAATTATAGGTTGAAAATGTAGAAAATAAAGCTCATTTGAAAGGTTGGATTCCAGAAGTTTCAGGAGTAAACATTTCTTGTAGTTCATTGTCTTTAGATTCTAAAACTCTAGTTGTCGGTACTTCACCTGATGATGGGGTTTTAATCTTTGACATATCAGAATTTCATGGTGTGATTGATTCAAACTTTAAAAAATTGTCTTGTAAACATAATAGTCAAATAAGATCATTGGCTATTTCATCTGACAAACAGAAACTAGCAGTGGGTCATGAAAATGGACTAATCACGGTGAGTATATATATATTTATATATATATTAGACTATGAGTGAACATTTTTATGTATATATATATGTTGTATATAATCGTTTACTATTTGAATTATTGAATATCGAGAAATGACGGAGAAAATAACATATATCAGTATCGGAGTATTTATGTCTTTTTATGTTGAACGAATGTATATTTTTTTCTAACTGTCTTTAGATCTGGGATTTATCAGTAGACCCTTTCCTTGAATCTAGAAACCTTGTTCTTCATAAATCTTGCGTTAGAAGTATAGATTTCGCTAAAATTAAGTTTTATGGAGATGCACTATGGTTGGTGTCCTGTGGTGAACAGTTAGCCTTATGGACATTAGAAAAGGTATAAAAAGAAGTTTTATAAAAATAAGCTACTCTTATTATGAGTCTCGTAAAATAGCAGCAAATGATGTAAAATAATTGATTCCTCAGTTCAAATTTGTTTTTGTTGTTATTTATTGAACTTTCTCTTTTTTTTCTTCATTTTATGAATTTTAGCCAGAGGAGAAAATAAAGAAAACAACTTTTATGGAAGAGAGAAGACGAAGAAAATCTGGAGAAAGTCGTCCATCCAGTAGGTTATCATTGCAGGTTCCAGCTGGTCAAAAAATTGGGCGAAAAGGCAAAAGAGAATTGTTACAATCATTTCCAATGAGAGGAAAATGGGCTCAAAAAGTTGTGAGTAATATTGATTTCACACATTTTGTCACTGTAGACGATACTGGTGTTTTTTATTTACTACAAAGTATGGAAAACGTTTAAAAAATTAGGAAAAATAAGGAAAATTAGGATGAGTATTTTGTTAGTTAGTTTAGGTTTAGGTTTTTTGTTTTTTTTGTTGTGTGAAAAGTTTTTGTAATCATATTTAGCTCAATTTAAAGTTTTTAAAATCATATTATACTACGTATATATATCTACCATCTACCTTACTTATCTATACATACCATTATTGTGAAATATCGTATGTATATATATTATATATATATTATTGTGATTCATCGTTTCAAAGGTCAAAAGACTGTAGAATTTATATGTTTTTAAAGCATTTGTCGAACAAAAGTCATGTTTCGAACAAAAACCGAGAGCAACGAAAATATTATACATACTTATATATGATTGTTTTTTTTAAACTGAGATTTAGTCAGTAGAAATATTATCATTTTATTATTTACGTTAAAGAACAAAAGACTATATAAAATATTAGGCATATGTGTACATACCTCTACATATAAAATTAGTCTGCTTTTAGAGAACATAATATCTTATCGATGTTTGTTTTATTTCGGGTTTTATGCAATTATATAGCGCTATTAGCGAAACGGAGAGTTTATCTCATTTACTAACATGATGTTAAATTAAACTTAACTTAAATACTTACAATAGTCACACATATATGTATATATATATATAGTTCAAAAAAAATGTACATTCCTTTCGTACTAAAATATATATAGACTTAGTTTTATTTTAACTGAAAAGTTGTTCTTTTACGGATAAGACAATTCTCTACTTTTACTTATTATTTTCTTACTTAATTCCAACAATTTCCTTTTCAGAAATAATAAGGACAAATATGTATTATGCTTATGCACATTCCGCGTATTATATTATAAAATAGACTGTTTTAAATGCTGAGCCATATGTAACTGTGGTGGTATACGCATATACAGTATCATCTATGTACCCCATATATATTTACTAAGTCGTGTATGGTAGTTTTAATCTTCATGTCTTTTTTTGTTGATTTTTATAAAAAAAAAAAAATTTTAAATTTTAAAGCCTGTTTTTGTTGTGCAATATCCAATATCAATATATTTCTCTACTATTTATTTTTATTCTACTTAAGTATTATCTAAAATCTGAAGTGTGTTTTATTAATTGTGGCCTATAATGCAATAATACATATATATATATGTAATATATGTCATTCAAACGTACTTTTAACTTTTAAATATTAATTTTAAAATGTGTATGTACAATAGTACAATACACGTGTTCAAATACTTACTTATATTTACTAAAATATTATATTATAAATGTGTATTATTACTGCATTTTTCCTGTGTGAAGAATTGTGTTTAAAATTCATTCATTTTCGTTTATTTTATAAATCTTTATAATTTTAAATCTGGTAAACTGTAACGCTGATTAAAGTTTTTAAAATGAAACATGAAAAAATGAAGTAAATATATAAGTACTAAGTACGGGATAATTTCATGTTTTTTTTTCATACGATAGACTTTGAGTCATTGTGTGTGCTTTTTTGTACAAACGTTTTTATGTAGAACAGAGGCATCATGGGTGGTACATGTACAATGTACATATAACATAATATTAGGTATACTACTTTACTTGTATAAACTGAGTAGAAAAAGAAAGCACTGATACTGTACTAGAGAGAGACAAGTTGAGACAAAACCTTTCATCTTTCATCAGTCGTTCCTGAATCGTCGTGTGAGACAGTTGAGCTCCCTTCAATTTTTTTAGTCATTATTCTTATACTCATTGGTTAATCATATTCAGAGACTTTAGAGAGAGAGACAAAAACATTTGGATTTTAATGTTTTGCCATTTTTTGTGGAAGTTTTCTTTGAACAGTGCATTTTGTTCATGTGTGTGTGTATCTTCTTTTTTATTATATAAAACCCGGTGAAATCTTTAGTTTAGTTTTTATAGTTTTGTTTATTTAGTCCTAGCTTTTGTGAATTCGTTTAATTTACACGCCCCTACATTAAAAATAATTTACTGATAACTAAAGTGATATAACTTCACAAATACAATAAAGTAAAATGGCTGATTATTCTGCTGTAAATCCTGGAATGGACATCTCATCATGGGAAGGAGTTCCATGCATCACTTACGTGTATCAAGTCCCTTCATCCTCAAGTACTTTGATGTCTCCAGTATCATGTGATGGGAATATGACGGGTCAATCTCAAGACATGAATTTACAATTAGCATCACCAAATGGTCCTACTGATAATAATAATGCTGTTATGGAGTGTCCACCATTACAATATTCGTTGGTACCTTCAGAACCAGCAGCAGTAAATCAAGTTTGTGATGGTAATCCATGTCGATGCTATTCCTATGTAAGTCTCTCATTTTACTTCAAATTTACATAAAATATATTTTATATTATGTAAAATCGAACATAGTATTAAACTCAGTCTATGGAAAATTTACATGATAAAGTAAAGTGTGTGGAGTGTGGAGTCTTCTTTTATTCTCAAATAATATTATCTACTTTTACTTTACATAAAAAAAAAAAAATCTTACCTTTTAATTTGTTGAATTTCAAAGATGTATAATCTATGAAAAATATATAGTAGAATAAAATAATTTAAATTATGTTATGACTAATTAAATCATGTTTTCTATCATTTTATCCTTTAGTTGAATCAACCTAATTATAATACTCTCACTGGATCAGCTGTATTTGTAGGAGATGGAGGAATAACATGGGAAAATCAACAGCCAATGACCACAACAGGAACAATGATGATGATGAGTCCATATCAAATGATTCCTGCCAACAGTGAATGCAGTACATCAATTTCTACTCCATCATCATTATGCTCTCCATCATCATCATCCGATAGTCAAGGATCTGACATGATGTCTCCACCATCAACTCCTACATCTTCAACCAATCTTTTCATTGAAATTCCTCCTCATCAAAATAACTTTGTAAGTGAATCCCTTTTAAATTTTAATTATAAAAGTAAAGTCATGTATATGTTTAGTTTTCTATTTTATAAATATGAAATGTGGTATTAAAAGCAGAAGATTGAGACTACATATAGTTATGAATTATAAAGAAATTCAATTTCTATTATTATTATAATAATAATATATGTTTCTATGTATATAATATATTTTATGCTCTTCATCAGGTTTCATCAGTTGCAGTTCCATCTCATCCTTACTACTACTATCAAAATGGTATGGAAATTTCTCCTCAACCCCAATTTCAACTTTTAGCCATGCCCCCACCACTATTACCACCAACAAATGAGTTTGATACTGATGATACATTGAAAAATAAGTATGAAAAGAAACGATTCAAGTCTTTCAAGAACAAACAACCCACACAAGTTGAAACTTTTATGGGGTCCTGTGAATTTTGTAGAAGTAATGGAGAATCTGTAAAAATTTATAAAAGTCATTCTTTGAAGGATTTAAATGGTAATGTCACATGTCCTATTCTTTTCAAATATACATGTCCTCATTGTAATGCAACTGGAGCGAGAGCTCATACAATGAAGTACTGTCCACTAATGAGAGGAAAGAAAGACTTTCATTACAAAAAAGTTCGAAATTCTATTGGAAGACTGACTACATTAAAATACTAGATCAGATGAATTAGAATAGTAAAAATAATAATAATTAGAATAACAAACTATTCTATTTATTATGATAATTAATTAGAATAAAATATTAGTACAAAAAATGTAACTAGCTATGCATTCCATTTGTATTGTAATATAATAAAATATATTATATATAGAATCAATCCTGATTAACTAAGAAATAATTCAAATTAGTATATATATGTATACATGTATCTCAACTATATATATAATATATGATATTATTATGTTTGTACCTTTATGTTATACATTAGACTTCTTGTAAAGTATTGCTTATTTGCATGTGCTTAAAATTTTACATTTTTATTTTTATACTTATATAATGCTACACAATTGCACATCTGTACAATGTATATATCTATTATTGATGATATTGACTGGATTTACTATACTGATACTTTTAGCTATTTTCTCTACTAGCTGAATAATTTAAAACCTTTGTCTTTCTTGTTTGTTTTTTTTTATACCAGAGGACTTATGATATAGTTTAATGCTTGTCATACATATACATATATATATATATTTGTACACACTTTATTTACTCTGTATTTTATCTTAAAAGCCATGAATTAAGACTATATTTATTTTAGTTGATATATATTATTATGTATTAGTACAAATACTGTGTTTTCCTTATGATTATATACTTGTGCAAACAAATATTATGCCATTTTAGACCTTAATTTTAATAGTGTTCTGCAGTAAAGAACATGAATAATTCAATATGAACATATTATAGTGACGTAGAAAAGCAACGAATTTTGATTTTGTAAACTTTATATCATCTGATGTATTTTATGTGTGTGACTGTTGGAAAATGAAAAGTTTTGTATATATTATGATATAGTTTATGAGATGGTAACTTTTGTAATTGTAAATCAACTATCTCAATTCAATGAATTTCCAGAATGAAATAAAATTTTGCTGATCTAGCACAAATAGAAACACATATTATGTCTAAAATTTAAACAACTATGGCATTGAGTATATATGGTAGAATTTTCCTTTTTTTTAGGCAAACAAAATCTTAACAATAATGAGATTATTATTAGTTTGGTAAATATGTGGCGTTTTATTTTTCATATATATATATAATAATAACGATTTCATAATATATATTTCATATCATTTTACTTTTACAATTCATACAGACACGCATATGAATATATTATAGCAATATGAATTTCATAAAAATGTGTTCAACAAGTAAAATAGTTGCATTTTGTTTCATAAGATCAACATTATTATAAACATTATATATAATATTATATAAACTAGATATAGGTGGTGTGTTGTTATTTAGAGAGATGCGATGTTTTTGTTACAGTTTATAGAGTCTAATCTATACTAAATCATAATATAATATTAGTTCATTATTCTATCCTATTGAACTATTTATGACGTGGTTTACATATATCTATATTTTTTGAAGATTTGTGTTGAGTTATACTTATTACTTATACCCTCATAACCTTTGTATTATTAACAATATTAAGTCTTTATAAGTTAAATGCATGTACTTAACACTATAACTATATAGCAGTGTAGAAATATAATTTCATAATATCATCATTAAAATATTTCTTTGTAGTATTATGTAGCATTCATTAGTTCATTATTATTAAATATTAAATAGAAACTATAATAATATATCTATATATATATGTAGTTGTTCACAGGGTATGCCGCAACTTATATTTCTTTTTTAGTTTATTGGACTGATTTTTAAAATTTATCAGAAAAGAATTTCAAATCGATTATATGATAATAATTATTATTGTTTGTCCTCTTGTCAAATATATTAATTCATTAAAACAATAGAATAATGATAGCGTTAGATAGATAGAGAGAAAAGAAAAATCAAAATCAGGTCTCACTTTTTTCATTATTGTTCAACTTGTTACTTTCTTCAATTTTAAGATTCTCCATAAAGTCCACGACGAGTTCAGTTTCAACATTTTCAATCGGTGGATATTCTCCCATTTTGATCAAATCACTTTTGTACAGAGGTAACGATTTTACATAGGGGGTTAATATTGACCAGTACTTTGCATGAATATTTAGAACATCATTAATTGATTCAAGAGCACTAGCACTAAGTTCTTTATTCAAGGTCAATGATGGGATTGGATCGCCTAAGAGAGCTTTTGTACAAAGAACCATGGAGTATGCAATGGACGTCAAATTGTAACCACCTTCTAAGGCTAAAATTATTTTCCCATTGGCTAGAGAAGAGAGCAAATGAGTCATGTGTGCGTATCCTTCTGGAGTTATTTTGCACCCTATTCATTTAAAAACAAAGAAACAGAACAAAGACGTTACAATTAGTAATTAGCAAGAAATTATTATTATTGTCTTCCAACAAATTGAAAATGGAAGGATAAATGTACTAAAATTCTAGTACAATACATAAAATAGTAAATGATAATAATTATTATTATTGTCTTTTCTAATTTTACCTCCGAGAGGATCACCCTTAGCAGCATCAAATCCAGCTGAAACTAAAAAAAAATCATAATGCACAATTTCATTAATATGCTGACTAAAATACAACATTTTACATTGTATGCATTTGTACTCATTTCTCAACATGTTACAAAATACAAAATATACTTAAAAAAAAGCATAAAATTTCATTCAAGTTAATAAAAAAAATTTACCTAATACCAATTCCGGATTAAATTGGTATGCAATTGGTAACACGATTTTGGTAAATGCAGTCAAATATTCAAGATCTCCCATTCCACTTTTATTCCATGGAATATTTACACTAAATCCTTCACCCTGGCCATTTCCAACAAATGAAGAATCTGCGTCCGTGGAACAAGGGAAAAATGCACCGTAATCATAACGATGAATAGAAATATATAAAACTCTTGGGTCATTTTCAAACATGCGTTGTATTCCATTTCCGTGATGAATATCCCAATCAACTATTAAAATTCTAAAATTAAAATAAATACACATATTATACACATATAGATTAATAAATCTATTTTTAAATAATGTATGATATTACATACTATTTATACGCATGTATTACAAAATTCCTAATCAATTCTATTGTGTCTTTTTTTCCATAATATCAATATTAATAATCAATAATCAATACCGTTTTAAATCGAAATTTTCCAATGCAAATTTTGCAGCGATTCCAACATTATTAAATATACAAAAACCACAAGCTTCATCAGTTTCTGCATGATGACCAGGAGGACGGACTATAGCTACACCGGATTGAGATGTTCCATTTAAAACGTTTTCAACAACCTAAATTAATACAATTAAGTAAATTAAGTTAGCATACGGTCAAAAAAAAGGGACTTGTCCTTATATAAATATACAACTTGTTACCTATTATAACATATTTATTAATTATTATTATTGTAAATCTACAACATAACAGATTAAATATTTGGTATTTGATCAATTACCTCAAGCACAGATCCAGCAGAAAATAAAGCGGATTCATAAGTTGAACTATTAAAATATACAGAGTTTAGACTTTCTTTTAGTCGATATAGCTCTTTGTTTGACATGGTTTGAGTTTGTTTCATATGATTTAAATGTTCAGCTGTATGGACAAGTAAAAGCTCTTCATCTGTTGCATTTCGACCTTCTAAAAGTAAACATCGTTCTAAAAGATCATAATCCGCATGACAAGCAAAAATATTGGAAATTCTTTCCGGTTTTTCTGGATGACCAGGTTCTGCAATGTTTCGATGTTTTAACATAATATCATTATAAACAAGAGAAACACGATGTGGTGCTTGATTTAAAGATGTAGTGAGAGTGAGTCTATCCAGTCTTTCTTTGATAGATCTTTTTAATTCACCACTTTGAAGAGGATAACAATTTCTAGTAGCATATGTTTCTGGTTTTGGTTCTGTCCATTCAAACTTGATACTTGGCATGTGTAATTTCCACTCTTTCTGTACCATTTTTAATAATTCAAATGCTTCATCATCTGGATCTACATATTTCACTGTTGACAAATTTTTCCAATAATTTTGTAGCATATATGCTGAGTTTAAAACAGATTCTACAAGGCTATAAAAATCAAACAAACAAATAAAGATTTACATAAAATAATCTGTGAGTAACACTGTAAAGTATAATATAAAGTATAATATAATCATTAGGTTTTCATAAATTACATTTAGGTACTTTTGATATACATATTTTTTTCATGTTGTAGTCTATAATATTACTTGGTGTTATACATTCTTGACTATCAAATAGCAAAAAGTATAGACTTACATTTCTTTAGGAGATTCTAAGGGTTCAATTAATGGACATGGATCTCCGATAAGTGCTCTAAGAGTAAGGGCAGCCCCTTCAGCTAAAGATTGAAGACAATATCCACCTTCCAAAATCACAGCAATTTTACCATTTGCAAGTCCCATTAATGGTTTGATTAAATGTGGGTAACATTGTGGTGTTACATCCATTTCACCCTATAGTTTTTAAATTTTTAATCATACATACATATAGAAATTATAATAATAAATAACAAAACTATAAAAATACTGTTTTCTGACTAAAAAATAAAATAAAATACATATATATATATATATATATATATACTGGAATATAAACAAACATATTATATTGAAATTTAAAAAAAGTTCATAATAATGCATATAAAATATGCAGAATAATAATGAGAGTTTGCAAGTTTTCTTTCCTTTTCATCACCCAACGCACTGTCAAATCCAGAACTAACGAGGACCAAATCACGATTAAACTGTAAATTTGAATTGTTGTAATATCGGTGTAATAAAATTTTTTGAAGTTTTACAAAACTTGTAAACTAACCTAAATGATTTTAACTAAAATACAGAATATTTCAATTCCCTGTTAAAGTTGTAAATGTTGAAAATATATTATACAATTTACAAAACATAAATATCCGATCCATTGTCCCCATATGTATATTTAAAATACATGCAAATGAAATAATTTAAATAAAGTTTTAGGCGTAGCATGCGAATATAAAATTTGTTATTTTAGGTGATGAATGCGCGTAGTTTATGTATAATCTATACTATCGTCAAACTCTCATCATTGTTAACACTTTTATATACATTATCATGCTTCTTTGTTGCTTGTCAAATAACCCACTTCAAAACACCCAACGGCGGCATCATAACCAGCTGAGACAATCACCAAATCAGGATTAAACTGTGTATATATTCAAAGAATATTTTAGTTTCATTTACATCAAATAAAGTAATACAAAATTTTGTATGCTTATGTAAATAATC
>JABASP010002883.1:0-17112 GCA_019776565.1 Sminthurinus signatus | reverse complement strand
TGAGCATGATTCCAGTGTGCAAAAGTACAGTTGATTTTACTACGGAAAGTGCAAAACTCCAAGATTTTTCACCTCGCTTGTAAAACCAACCAAAGTTTTTGCACCTACTTTTTTTTACTTGTGGAGCTCAAAATCAAAGACAATGATACTCGTCTGTATTCTTACAGACGAGTAACTTGTCAAATATTATGCGTAGTTATTCGAATTGCAAATACAAAATAAAGAGAGATATTTTTACAACACATTATTATTATTATACAGCTAGTACTTTTGATTCATTCAACAACAACTATTGTACAATGAAAATGCATGTGTCCATTCTGAAGACAATTTTATTATTGATTGGTTCTCTCCACAGCAGGTAATAAAAACTATTTGATATTCTATAGAAGAAGAAATATATATATATTGAAAATCATCATATTGACAAATCTCTATGTGACCCAGTCGTCAATTTCAATTGAAACAATGCATTCCAGCAATCCCAAAGTACAGAGAGTAGTAATACAGATAGTGATATACGTAGAAGTAGTAGTAGTAGTAGATATAGTTAAGGAAAAGGGGAGAGGAAGAAGAAGAAAAGATGAAATACCTTTCTAAAGGCATACCTGAATAACACTTTGATATTTTGGTATTGTACAATACTCTTATACACTTTACAGTAACCTCAACTCTTCTTCTCTACTTCTTTCTCTTTTCAAGTCAAGTCAAGTCAAAAGAAGTCAAGGGACGATGGTTCTAAAAATTTGTGACTGAATCTATACCTACTTAACATAATATTATATTATGCATACACATTTTGTAAGAAAGAAGCTGCTAGCAACCCGCCGATTCATCCGTCTTCTTTGAAATTCAGGTGCCAATATATATTATTGTCTTCAGTCTTCAGAATGTATCAAAAGACTCTCAACAACAATATCCATCAGCCTTCAACCTTTTGATAATATTTTGAATAAATTCAGATATATAATATTTACTTTCAGATATACATAAGTATAAAAAAAATGAATATAATAAGTATTTATACTACTACTACTACTACTATTAAAAGTATACCTTTATATTATACATAATACATTCTAAAATTCTTCAATTTACAGATATATGTACACCTTCATTCAAAATTATGTGACATTCATGTATGAACAAAGGGGAAAAAACATGAGTTCAGCAACACTCTCCTGAATATAATACGTGCACTACTGATATCTGATATTCTGATACTTGATATCTACTACAAAGTTTAGTTTAGATATGTTGACATGATATTATTATGTAATATAATTTACCTTACTTTACTATAAAATCATTCATAAGAATGTTTTTATCCCTCCTACAGATCATTTTAGTGTTTTGTATTAATAATAATAATAATTATAATTATTACTATTACCTAATCGGAAGTATAATATTATGCAGAATTCCAATTTCATTAAATAAAAATTAAAACTAAAGGAGCTCGCATAATATGTATGTACTTTCTAATAAAAAGAAAAATTATGCATTTTAACATACCTGAAATAGTTGATGGCACGTGAGTTGAGGGCAAATCATGACATAGCTGACCCGAGTAGCAGAGGTGAAAATATAAAAAGGAAAGAGAGAGAGAGACTCCAGTCACCAAACAAAAAGAGATGAGATGCGTGCCCAGAACGTGAAAAGTGTTTGTATTCCATCTTCCATGTCGAGAATTTCTATTAGGAGTACATCAAAATGTTTGAGAAGGATGCTGTGAGCTGATCATTCTCATCACCATCAAACTTCATATCATCCATCTTTTCATCTGTGACTCTTCTTCTTCTTTTCTCTTCTCTCCTCCTCACTCTGTTTCATCCTGTCCATGGAGTTAGGTGGCTGTGTATAGTTACATCTAAAAATAAACACGATCATGTTGAATATTGAGACAGCGTAATAGATTCAAACAACATTAGTTTACTATTATTATTATTATTATACTTATGAATACATACAATATATGAATTTAGTTACCTATATCAAAAATGATACTTCTTCTTCATGTCAAGTTATAAAAACATATTATAAAACTCCGTACTTACTCCATACTACTATCATTTCACTAGATTGTAATACATAAAAAAAACAACAAGTTTAAAATTAAATTATACAAACTCACTCACTTGTTATTACTTTTTACATGTCGTTGTAGATTATGTAAAAAGAATCCTCTTGTTGATGTTTTGAGTTCTGGACACTGAACATGTGTTTATTGTTGATTGTTGATGCACTATACCTTCAACATTTTCTTCTTTTTTTAGTGTGTCTTGTTTCTTGTTGTACAATCTGTCTTCTGGTCATCATTTTATTTCTGGATATGATATTATATCTAAAACGGCTTTTCTTCAAAAGTTAAAACTTTTTTTTCACTGTCTTCAAAGTCAAAATACTAGACATTTTTTATTTATTTTTTATTTCCTTCACTTGTTCTGTTCAAAAAAGAAGTTGAGGATTAGTCACAGTCTTGTATAATATAAAGTGAAGAAATTAGAATCATGACGCTATTTTGATGTTACTTGGATGTTTCTTTTCACATTCATTTAAAATACACAAAAATAAAATATAATGTAAATGCACAGTTAAAATTAAAATAGTTTCCACAAAAAATCAAAAATGCACAAAAATTAACAAAATAAAAAAAACTGGAAATTTCAAAACAACCGCCAACTACCATCAAAAATATGTGGGAATTTCAAATTCAGATTAGGCATTGAAAAATCAAAAAAAGACAAAAAGTGATTCGTGATTATAATTTATTTTATTTTATTTTTAACAAACTAGCTTTAAAAAATATCAAAATGTGAGAAAAAAGTGTGTATAATATACTATAGTCAGACGTTGACGATTAAAATAACATTTGATTACTTCATTTCAACTTTCAACAATGTCTTATAGTCTTGCACAATTTACATTTTACATTTAAATATTTTTTGAGTTTTACATTTTTTGACTGATATCTACCGCTTTATCATAACTGTAAGGAAGGATGATGAAGCAAATAATGAAGGAACAAGGTATAAATACAAAATACAATAACAAGATATTTTACATATTATTATTATTATTCTTGTATCTTGTATTATATCATAATTATCATTGTAACATCTATCATTTTCTTGTACATGAATTTTTCATAGTTTGTCTCTGCGTGTGTGTGTTTTCACAAATTGTCGAAGCAAGTGCAATGACAATGCGGTGACTAGCATTGTCCTCAACTCCTCGTCATATTTCTCAAGCTGAGCATTTGAACATCGTTCCGAAATAAGAAAAAAAAACTATACAGAAGATGAAGATGACAACCGAAGAAAAAAAACGTGTGCGACCCGAATGACACACAAGAAAATTCGTGTATTACCAAGTGTCAACTCTACAATTTCTAATCGATTGATGTTGTTGTTGTCCCATGGCTGATTTCTTCATGACTATCATGTGTGAACTTTAGTTATCTCAGTGCCCTTTCAATTTCTCCGTATTTATATTGTGTGTACATCGGCATCACATCGTGCGACTTGTCCTCTACTAAATATAAAATAATAATAATATAAGTTGTGTATCAAGAATATTAAGTCATATGAGAGATGACAGACATGTATATAATATTAGATGATATTGGAAATCAGAGTGTACTTTTACTATTATTATTATAGTTTACAACCGCAACACAGTCAATTGAATTGTTATTATAGTGTTAACCAAAAATTTATATATATATATATATTTGTGTGCCCAGCAACTCACCTGTTCACCGAAAAGTCATAGGTCTATTCGGGAAAAGTGAAAACACAGTGAACATGATGATGAAGAGAGAAGAACTAAAAGGAAAAAAGAATAGAAAGATGAAGAAGCGTAGAAAAAAATGACTCGACTGAATTGCTCAAGAAATTGATTGTAAGGTAAGATAAGAAATTTTTGAAGCTTTAAGAAGCAGTGCATTATATTGTTGACTTAATCGACGTAAAAAACCAAGTTTATAAATATATATACATAGTTTTTTATAACTACTACTAGTACTGATTGTGAGTACTTTTATTATTATAGGTATTATGTAGAGTGTTATATGTATTATGTATATTATCCATTTCCATGTAGAATCCGTTTCTTTTTCTTATATAATAATTGTTCTTTCACTTACACATTTTGAAATGCCATGTTGGACTGATCTTTCTTAAGTAATTTCTTATAAAATGATGTATTATTATTTTGGTAGTAAGTAGTGTTTTGATGCATGATATTTCATGGATATAATGTGTAGAGTATAAAGAGTGCTCTCTCAGAAAGAGTCTTTCTGTATTATAATGGTTAACATTTGATGATAAAGTTCCATGACGAATCTATTGATCTGCGGGCATCTATCCATTCACATTAGGTTTCTAACACCTCACTCCAGGTAGAAGGCAAACCTTCCATCCTCTCTCTGTCCTAACATCCATCCTCTCATGTCAAGTGTCAAAAAAAAGATTTAGAAAGACGGACTGCCTGATTTTTCTTATTGTACGGGGTAAAAGCAAAAGTTTTTTTATTTTATTCTTTTTGTATAGATGATGATGATAGTACAAAAATCCTCTTAAACCTTTCACTATCTACTTACAGTTTACTACTACTCAGGAAAAGCTTCTTCTCCATCTTGCTAATTAATACTAATCAAAAGGTGTTGATTCAATCAACTCTTTTTAGTCTAGTAATGAGATGTTGATTTTGATAGGATGCTCATCATCCTGCACTACATACTAGTACTATAGTAATTTTGATTATTTTTGTATGATTTTTGTACAAGTTTTGCACACATGCAGAGTGAAACCTGTTTTCTACAACAATTAGTATCAACTATTCTTTTCGTAATTAGGAAGTCATTTTGAAAATTCACTATCATTCGATTGTGCTGCTATTACAAAACTTAGCTTACCTTTTATGAAAAGGAATATTTAGAAAGAACTTCTTGTACTGTAGAGAGCAAATTAATATGACAAGTGCACGAAAGAAGAAAAAAATATATCAAGAATCAAGATGAATGAAACATTGAATGATTAAAGAATTGACGTGTCCATGTAGAGAGTAGACAAAGGCACGAGACATATAGGTTATAGGTACTTATATTATACAGTATATAGAGATGCATAGATGCAAGGTTATTGATGCAAATAATATATTATACTCGTTTTGAAAATATAATGATAAGACTAGATTTCATATTGCACACACATACAAGGTACTGTGTACAATATATTTGTATTATCTTAATCCTAAAAACATGAAGTATGTACAATATGTAATAATACTCAAGTTTAAAAAAAAATTATACAAAGACTTGAGAATTCGTAATGTGCCTCTTCTTCTTTCTATATATATTTTTTTCTTTTGCCAGTTGTTCATTTTGTTACATGTTGGATGTTGGCACTGGGTAAAAGGTATATAACGAAATGACAGTAGTGAATGGTTAAGGACCTCATGGAGTGTGGAGTCAATTCGGAAGGAATGTTGAAGAGAGAATAGGCTCAAAAATGAAGTTAAAGTCTTCAAGACACATTACGCTGTTTCGATTATGAGATTGCAATGTGGGAGTGCCTCCTCCTTGTTTAATGGAATGGTAGTCAGTACTCAGTACACATAATTCTTTCTCTCTCACCTATCGTTCTTTCGTTCTATCTCTCTCTTTTTATTTTTTTCTTGATATACATTGTAGCTAGCCATCTTATTATTATCAATGGAACACACTTCAGTGATGTGGCTTACGCTCATCCACGTTCTATCTTTCTAAATAAAAAAAACAAACGTAAAACCTATCACATCATCATATTGATTGATTCACCATCCTACTCAAAAGTTAAACCATTAACAAACACAAATACATTTAGTTTATAATTGTGTGGTGTCTACTGTCTACTACACTGTAAGCTTCTTCACTCCTTTCAATCACTATCAACTATCAACCTTTCTTACAAATGTATACGTTTGTATATTAATTGGAATCTCATGCCTTCACTCCATTCATTCATTAAATATCCAAGATTATAATAACTCTTGTAATAAATACAGCACTTGTTATATTCATATTTCTATATTTCATGTGCTTTATAATGTGTACTTGTAATATAATAGACAGAGAAAGATGAAAGTATACATTTTACATTATACATCGTCATTCACAAGTTACAAGTGTAATATAAAATTTCAAAGTCTCAACATCATCAATATCGTTAGAGGATAGTTTTACATTTTACATGAATACTTTGTAGTTTGTTGTAGTTTTGGTTTGTCGATAAATCTTTCGTTAACTCCCTGAAAACAGCATCTATTTTCCACATTCAAAGGAATTTCTTGTCGTTATATATTACTATTGTTATTGTCAAGTCTCTCAGGGAAAAAAATGAAACTTTGTTCAACAATAGGTATTGATGACAAAATATGGGGAACATGGTTTGTGTTTTGTGTCCAACCTTTTGCTATTGTTATTTTGTAACTTTCTATGTAGATAAGATATGTAAGGTGTAAACTGTAAACCTCATTCTTCATTCTTGGAATATCTTGAAGATGTGGGATGTGGGAAACAAGTGGGAAAACATAAGACTGAAATATATAGTCAAAGTCCAAGTAAAATATTCGTATGGGACTTGAATTTTTTGGATTTTTGCTGATATGGAACATTGAACTGAAACTGTTTGTTGTTTGTTATAGTATAATTTGTATGGACTAGTGTAACAAATTTCGTATTATATATTATGGATACCAAGAGAAAGAGTTTTACCAACAGGGGAAAACTTGTTTAGTAAAATATATAGAATACACTATAGAAATTGATTTTAAAAGTCAAAAGTTAAAACGTATGAAGTATGAAACTATTTGACTAATATTATACACATGTAAATAAGGAGTTCAAATGGAGTTGCCTAATTCAATTGTACAAACGGTAACCGTTTTTCTGAATGTATTATTATTATTGTTAATAGAGGAGGCATTTTCATGGTATTTTCCAAGTACATAGTGTGTATACTGTATACAGTAAGATACACCAAATGAAAAGTACACCAACTTGTTTAATGAAACATACATATGATCTTCTACGTACATGTTACATGTGCTTTTGTACATTTAAGTATATCAGGTACATAATATTCGTACAGGTAGATATTAGGTGTAGTTTGTATAGAGAAAGGGAGAGAGCTGCAGGTAAACGTGGATGGATGGTAGATCTTTCTTTCTCTTTGGACACATAGTGTGATCTTGACAACTGAGAAAACAAAGCCAACAAGAAGTAAAGAAGGAAGAGGGAGTGAAAGAGGAAGAAAATGAATGAGAGCTGACCAAAGAAGCAAATATTTTCCCACCTTTATACTTTATAGTTTTGGTGATTTACTTCCATCTTGATAATGATTAAGAAAACAAGTATAGATACAGGGGGAAAAAACATGCTGTGAGTTCCAGTATGACTTTTTTTTCTTGTATGTATAAGGATCATTATTCCCTACAACCATTTTCCAGCATCCAGCATCATTCTTTTCTATTTTCTATACTCTTTGGTCTTTGGTCTTTGGTCTATGGGTTTATCTTTATTCTTTTTTATGAATGCTTTTGTATTAAAAATAAAACTATTTCAAATAGTTCATGTGGTCATTGAGAAAGGAGAATAGAATTTGGAAAGTGTGGGCTTGTGTCTAGTGTCTTGTGTCCCATACAAAATATAAAAACAGCATCATTGTATGTATTATTTACATTGTACAATTATGTACGTATCCAAAAAATCAGATCGCATAACTATAGCTTTCTTTTTTTGTTTTTCACATAGCACAATATACATTGTATGCTGTATGCTGTATAATATTTCTTTACTTTTTTTATATGAAGAATGAAGTTGTTTCCTATTTCGTATCGCAGAACAAGAGAAAAAAAAACAAAGTGCAATAGAAGTTGTTGCTACTTACACTCATTCACACTTGTTTTTTTTCCGTCAGTTTTTATTCTTTTTACTGTCAAGAAGAAAGAAAAATGTATCACACCAACTACAAACTTAGAGGATATGTGACATTTTTGTTGGCGTACATCTGTTTTTCACAAGAATTCATTTCATCGCCACTATCAAAAAAGTGGAAACAAAGTCCAACTCCTCTCTTTTCTCAGAATCCGATAGTTGGATGTGCCAAACTTTTTGATTTTTGATGCGTAGGAGTTGATGAAAAACTTGAAGAGTTCATTTTTTTCACACATAATATTAAGCTACCAAATGCTCATCTAGTATCTAGTACATGTTCCATTTTGTTTGAAGCGTATCTAGTATGTAATATGTATTATGTACTGTACATTTTGTACACGTATAATGATCTTTTGAAAATTTCATAGTTAATGAACGACTCAATCTCAACAACAACAACAGCAACAGCATCTTCATACATCATGCAGGAAAAGATAATAATGTGTAGAAAAAAAAGTGCAAGAGTCTAGTGTACAGAATGCATAAGATACAGAAAGTGTGAGTATCAAATGATTATAACATCCTGTCGTCTTGTCATCGCAATGTTCGGTGATCCTTTCTATTCTCGTGTGTGTATGGTGGATGGTGTATGGCTCGCATATCTCCAATGTGGGTGGCATCCGCCATAAGACACAAGCGAGATGAGCATTCTCCTATTTCTCTCCTTCCTCAATCTTCCATACATGTATCTAGGATCTACATTCTAGACTCTATAGACATGCGGGTATTTAAAATATGCACTCTTGACTTGAATCGTCATTTCAATCCCATAATTTCAACTTTGCGTCCTGTGTGTACATAATCAAATGACATTATATCATGCATTTTCCGTTGTATATAATGTTTTATATGTATAAAATTAAGTTGATGAATGTATAATAGTGTAGATATTTGTACATGTTTGTAGTAGTGGAGGAAAGTTGAGGAAACATGTGGGAGACATCCCTGGTTTCTGTCTTGCTTATTTTCTGAGTGAAATCTGTAACCCCATAGCAAGACGTGACATCAATCAACACAAACTATCTCGTTGACTTTTTTCTGTCTCTCTTTCTCTCCTTTTTTCCTCGTATACTCTCTCTCTCACTCACTCACTCACTCACTCATGCACTGACCCAAGATTCCACTGACGAAAACTTGCCTTTCAATTTCTCTTCCACTCTCAAGTTTTCTTCTTGCTCTTCCTTGTCTGCCCTCTGTACTATGTCTACTACCAAACATATTTCATAGTACAAGTTTTCCTCAAAACTTTACATTGAAGTATTATGTACATTGTATTTGTTATTTGTATTTTGTATCCATCAGGAGAATCTAGAATCTAGATACAGCAAGATAACTTGTGCACTGTACACATTTCCCCTTTTCCTTTCCTTTTGAATTTTTTCAACTTTTTTTCTCATTGTTTGAGTCAAATTTTCCTTGGTTTTATAAACAGAGTCATGTAAACTGTACAGTTTACAGGTTCCTTTGTCCCTTGTATTTTGTATAACATGAAACATGAAGATTGAAGATTTTGTTGGACACAATTATTTGTCCTTAAACACTTTCTTCAAGTATAGCCTCAAGTACAGGTACAATGTATAAAGTATAATCTGAACTCTTAACATTGTACTTGAAAGTTTCAAGTAGTGTAGAGTGTAGAAATACACTATTATTATTTGGGGCTTGCTGTGTCTTTTTCCGACACTCATCCATCTTTCAACTTTTGTACGAGTTTGCATGATCCACACACAGAAAGACACAGACAACAAGGACCTTCTTCTGCAGTTCATGTTTGTTACCTGTCCATCCAAGTGTCTGTCCAGCTAATGAATCCATCTTAATCTAAATGCTGGTACATTGTGTTATTGTACACCCTCTTCAAAGATAGACAACACACACTGTACAAATATGTATATACGTATATTATTTTATCTATAGTTTTTTCTTTTCCTTTTTTCCATTACTATGCATGAACAAGTACGAATAAATGGTAGAGATTGAAGCTGTACATATACACAAACAGAAACACCGATCACTATTTAACATAGGACTCTTCAGTCCTCCTATTTTAAATGTTAACGGCAGGAGAGAATGAAATGAAATGAAGGAGACAGCCAAAATATGTATAAGTTCATGTATGCATACTTTGTGTTATGTTGAACAGTTCTTTAGACCTGTCAACAACTTTTGTGGCAAGTTTCTCATTGACGTTCAAGTGTTCTTTTTTCCTCTCTGTACATTATACATTATGCATGTTATGTGTTCAATGTGCCCGTATTCACTCCTTGACTTTCAGATTTAGTTTCTTGTAGAATGTGGATAATTCAGTAATACTTGTGTTTGTGTTTGTGTGTGCCTGTAGAAAATACAAAATAGAGATTGAAAAGGTGTAGAAACGTACAAGTTTTGTAAATTGAATTCTGTAATATTATGTGAATTCAATTTACTATAGTTTTGTTCTGGGAAGAGAAGTTGAACAAAAAAACAAAATATTACATTTAAATTTATTTTACTACTTTTTTGATTTTATTTCAATTTCAATGGTACAAGTCAAGACAAGGCTTGTACCATTGAACGTCCAAGAAAGAAGATCAAAGATAATTTATTTAACGTTCATGATGCTTATACATATGTTTGTATGTGTACATCTTTTCTAAAGTCCAGAGTACAGAGTATCTTTTTTTTATTCTATAGATGTATTCGTACAGTGTATAACTGCAAAATTTTACATGATTTTCTTCTTCTTTGCTCCTTGATGCTGCTGTCCATCCAGTTTTTTTTATTTTGTTTGTGGCAGTGGTTGGTTACTCGTAGCGTAGTATGTCTTATGTCTTATGTGTCCAACATTCAAATGGATAGGCAATGGACAATGGACAAGGAACAACTATAACGCATCAACGGGTTTGAATATTATACATGTAGAGATAAGACTGACAAGGTAATTTAAATGTAAAGTTCAAGTCCAGAATCAGGGAAACAAGTCCAGTGTAGATAAAGATGAAAGGAGGAAAGAAATATATATTGTTGCAGGCAGGGGATTGATGTAAACTTGTTGAACAAATAGGTAGTGTGTAGTTCTTGTCTTTTAATAGTGAGTGTGCCTGTCTTCTGTGTGTTTGTATCTTGTATCTAGTACAAGCGGAATTAGTGGACAAATTTGGTTGTGAACAATTGAGTGGAAAAAGGGGGAAATGAATGGAACAACGTTGACGACAAGTGGAAACAACTTGAATAATATTTGTATACGTATATAGATAGTAAATAGTAAATAGTCAAGGAGAAGAAAACAGTATTTTGTTATTAAAAAACTAAAAGGCCGCCTTGTCGAAAACTAAAACCCAAAAGCTAAAAAGTAAGAGGAACAACAACAGGAGACAAACCAGAGAAAAAGAGACGCACCATTTTTCATGATGATTTAAACTTTACATTTATTGAAATCATTGGAACGTGAACTTTGAAGCTTTGAATGTTGAATGTTGAAGCTTTGAGCTTCTTCTTTTTTTATTTTTTGTTTTTAGCATTGGCTTTTCTTTCCTTTTTTTCTTGGTCTCAATATAATGTATTGTGTATTGTGTGTGTATGTGTAACAAAATGAAATAGAGAGAGAGCGTTTGAAGGGAACAAACAAGTTACAAGTTACAAGATTTCTGGATTCATTTATCTTACACTGATTTGACTTTTTTTTTGTATAAACCGCAGTGGATCAGTGTAACCACATAAATGTCCATGTACATGTCCATCCTCATCCTTATGATTCTGATTACAACTGATTACCTACCTGGACACAGTTGTAAATGGACTTTTTGACTCTATTTATTCATTGCCGCTGTCATACGCATTACGGATTCCTTTATCTCTTTTCCTTATTATATCATTCCTGTTACTGATATTATTATTATTATTGTAAAGATGAAGATGAATTCATCCATCCCAACTACTTTTACTTATACTCTCACAATCTTCATCATGATACCACATACTCCTGTACACAGTTAATTGTATCACATCTTCGGCTCTTTCCTCTTTGCTCTACATCAGTTACACGTTACACCGTTTCTGTCAAATTCCATTCTGGATAATTGTGCTTCTTTTTACCTTTTCTCAAGCCGAAAAAAATTTGGTCCATACGTCATACGTCATCTATCATTTTATTACGAAGGTTCCGTGCATCTACGGTCTACAGTGTACACATTTTTTTTTGGTTTTTTTTTGTTTCTTCATATATTGAAAAATCCAACTTTTGACTTTTGGCCTGTCAAACGTTTGTGTCTGGAAAAATGGGAAAGAAATCCTATACTAACAGCTAACAGTTAATAGTTAGTACAAAATTGGATGAAAAACTCTTGGGAATCACACACAGCAGTATCATTAGTCATTCATAATATTTTCCTACTTTAAATTGTAACATAAAAATTATTATTATTATTATTCCACATGTCAATCACAATTGTATAGTTTGTAGTTTGTAGTCCTCTGACATTCAAACTGACAACAAAGAACAATTAAATAAGTTTTTTCTTCTTCTTCTTTTCCGCATATTATATATTATACATGTTGTAGATTGTAGATGGACTAATAAAATATGAAATTCTGAACACAACTCTTTTGAAACCAAGAGTTTTTCCGGCACAAAACCTTCACTTTGTTTGTTGTTGTTGGTTTTCAATTTGAAATTCCAGTTGAAAGGAGGAAACAAAAGTCTCTTCTTTGATATGTATAAATATAATGTATACGGTATCGGGTATATTATTTACACGTATTCTTGTTATAGGTTTTATTTATGTTTCCTTAATTGGTTGATGTGAGCGCAAAGGAGTCGCAGTATGTTTCGTAAAATTCTGTTTGTTATTCTAAAGACTCTTGAGAGTTGAGAGTTGAGAGAACAGTAGTTTACTGTCAGAGAGGTACATAACGTCTAGTGTCGGTTAGACTGACGAAATAAAAGGGTATACATCTATGTACTTCTTCGATGTATAATAATAATAATAATAATAATAGAAAACTCACATCGCAAATCAACTCGTCATGTATAATATATACATATGTTTTGTACTTTTTGTATAAGATGAAAAAAGCTTTAAAAGTAGAAAATATTATATTATTATATCGTATATAGTTAGAAGAAGTCAGGAGTCAGAAATGTACTTTTTACTTTTACGTGGTAAATTGTTAAGAAAAAATCACCATCGTTTATTATCATGTATATTTTGAGGCTTTTAGGTGGTGATAGTGATGCCATTTACCATTTAGCATTCACTACTAATAAGTCGTTGTGCAGGTTTGGACAAATGCTGAAAACTCACAACTAGACACCTGTAGTGAAGGAGCTGTGAGTGTCTGGAATTATGTATACATATCCAAATCCAAACGTTAACTGTGCATGTGACCCGTGAACAATAAGTGAAACAATATTTATTTTTCAACAGCAAATTGAGCATCACATCTGTCTGTAGTCACTCACACTCAAACTCTTACAAATCATAATACTTGTATGCTTTATGTTGTATGCTGTATTTTGTATGCATCTCTGTATATTGTATATTATCACCAAATATACTTTGTACTTACTTTGGAATATGTGAAATAAACAAAAGCACACATTGTGCTCGCATAAATATTAAATATGAACATGGTAATGAAAACTGTGAAGGTTTACGCTTAAAGTCCTTCTCAAAGAGGTGTAACAATTTTACAACTTGTAACTCAAATGGAAACTAATTGTATGAGGAATACCTGTGTAAAATGTACTGTGAGTTATATGCTTGTGCTTTGTGCTACTTTGTACGTATTATGTATTTAGTGAGGGAGTATTGAAGAATCAGGAATAAGAAGAAAAATATGCTTAGAGATACCAAAAGCGAGCACATTAGACGGAAATTCGTTTCCTGCCCTCGTCTTCGTATTCGTCTTCGTCTTGATATTTTTACCCCGTAAAAGTTTATTATGCATGAAGTGAAGTCAAGTCAAGTGGTTTATCAACCCAAACCGACTCTACTCATTATATTATTACAAAATTTTACAAATGATGAGCAGATACTAAGTAGCTGCGTATTAGCTACTTAATAGTTGTAAGTTGTATGCACATGCAACATGCATTCAAATTCAAGTATTTTATACTTTGTATTTTGTGCATTTTACATGCATAACAATGTGAACATTGGATAAATATGGTGTGTATTAAGTATACATAAATATTATTACTTTCGTTTATAGTTTTACATTGTACATATAAAGAGGATTCACTCTATTGTTCATTGCTAAACATATTGGTACACTTCTTGTTGTTTTGTTTTATCTGGGGAAATTATCGTTTTTTAGAGGGAATGATGAAGAGAGACGGGAGAAGGATTTAAATACATGTTAAGACAACGAGCTACTCATACAATTAGAAGAACACATATAATATGCATAAACTTTTGATCTTATATTTTACCAATTAGCTCAAGTCTCAAGTACATAATATGTCATATGTGTAGTGTGCAGTGTGTAGCTTTTTTTACATGCTTAAATAAACTTGAGATTATTCCCAATGTTAACGAGAAAATAAATTTTTGAATCAAGTATACTTATTTATGTTGTTTTTATCCAGTGCCAGTGTTTGAAAGAATCCCACTGAGAATCCCACTGAAAGTCTTTTGAACGTTTCCTAATTTCATTTCATAAGTAAAAATATAATCTTGTGAATATTACTGTAATACGATTTTAGGCATAGCAAAACTGGAACAATTTCTAAAAAATGTTTTTCATTTTTGTTTTTGTTTTTCTGAATTTCAAAGTTGTTAAAAATAAATTTGTCAACAATCCAGTTTGTTCCTTCAATTTACAAGTTACAAAAGAATAAATATTTTGTAGAAGTATCTCTATGCTTCTATAGAAGCATATTATGTAAATTCAGTGGCAGTAAGAAGTAAGACGAATGGGAAATGCGCAGTGGTCGAGTACTGTTTTTGTTTTTCATAAACTTGTTGACTTTTTACATGGTTGTTTCTACACAGTTTATTACGCAATAGGAAGTAAAACTGGTCATATAAATAATGAGATGAAAACCAATAACTCACAGCATTAGTTTGTAGTTTGTACCCTGAGTTAAGTACAACTTAAACTTTTCAACTCTGACAAAAGAATACACAGTACATAGCACAGCAGGAAAATTTTCTGATCTTTCCCCATTTTTAACCTTTATTTATTCATTACTATTATTGAGACTAGGGTGGAACTATGGACAAAGTAAAATGAAATTCAAACTCACTTAACTTACTTAATAGACGTTTTAAGTTTAAAAAATAAATAAAATGTAAAATTTGTAATTTGGGCCTACGCGTTTCACTTGTGAAAGAAAGGGAGTAAAAAATTCCTGAATGAGACAAACACATGAGTCAAAAGTCAAAAGTAATATGTACCATACAATAAAAGTTTGGCAGACGACACACACGTGTGTTTATTTGGTGGGTTGTCCTGAACGCTTCATAAAGAAAAGTGAAAGACACCTAGAGTATCTGTCCAGAACACTTAGATTGTAATCAAGTTTCTTTCTTTTCCTTGCTATGAGCATCAAATGAGCCATTAATTGTCAGACACATGATTCTCTCTCGTGCGTCTTCAGACTAGAGTCTTGACTCTTGTGTGTGTAGTGTGTAAAGAACTTGGATGAAGCATGTATAAAAGAAAAAAGAGTCATTCAACGTAAACTAGGAATTACGACTTACGGCACACACATGGAATGGAATGGTCAACTCGCTCGTAGAATGAAACAAAGGAAACGTGTAACAAAAACGATATGTGTCCACATAATAATTGTATTGTATCGTATTGTTGTACATTTTATTATTATTATCATTATTATTATGTGTGTGTAGTGTAGTGTATAATCTACACAATAAAATATGTTTCTTCTCGTGTAATTTTTTTTTAAACATAGTCGTTGTTGAACTCTCTCTCTCTTTCTTCCTTCTCTGAAGAATCATAAGAATGCTGTCACATGTGTTCTGTTTATGTGGCAGAGTTCTAGAGTTCTAGAGTTCTAGTTACACGTTGGAGGGATTCCAGACATTCCTTTGAAATTTTCCACTTTTTTAAACGCTTTTCAGTCTCCATTAATTTATCAAAGAAATTACATGGAGCAGACTCTTGACTCTTTCTACTTACATTCTGGATTCTGGATGACATTAATTTTTACGAGATGAGGAGAGAAAGTTCTCACAAAATGTCTTTATCTTTTATTCTTTCTAATTCCATTCTCATTCTGTATGAAATGTATTCCATTTTTCATTCTAGGAAAGTTTACTGTTTTTTTTCATGTTTTTTGTCTTATTATTCCCATTTCATTGTGTTACAATTAATTTTGTATTTAAAATACTAATAAAAATTTAAACGGATTTAATACTATTAAAATATGTTAGTAAATTAGTAAGTACGTTTCTTGTTTATATTTATTATTTATTCAAGCTCCACTACTGCAACAAAATTGACTAATATTTTTTGTGTATATACTTGTCTAACATAAACAATGAGTCTTCTATCTTCTATCATTGTGAATGAAAAGTACAGAATATAAAACTGACGCTGTTGAAGTGTGATGAATGATGGATTTTTATCCTAGCAGTGGAGTGCTTATGGGTTACGACCGTCCGTTGACGTTTCTGTTCACAGTGTTTGCTTTCCGAGACATGAAAGACGGAGTAGTCTGCAAAGGCTCCGTGAACATTAGACGCACAACCATTCGCTTATACATTATATATCAAGTACATCAACAATCTAGGTACAACTGTTTTTATTTACATTTTATGCTGTATTCTTTTCTCTACAATAGATATAACATAATATTGTAATGATTTCTCAAGTACTGTTTCACTGTTCTGAGTTCTGAGCTCGAGTTTGAACGTGTACCAGAACGAGATGTTGTTCCTGTTGAAGTTGATGATCTTGGATAATGGACACCATGTAGAATGTAGACACTTGAAAGCTTCATGTATTCTAATTTGTAAATAATTATAAATGATTCCTCTTCTGTGTGTACTTGTACTTGTGTGTCTGTGTAATTTTCCCCTGTGATCTAAGATTGCTTGACTTTATTACGAGATAGTTTGTATTTTGGTAGCATGACTGCTTATTGATGTACGTATGCATACTTACAAGTTACAATTTACAGTACTAAA
>JABASP010002882.1:0-17115 GCA_019776565.1 Sminthurinus signatus | reverse complement strand
GAGAAAAAAAAAACTTTTTTGAAGACATATATATTATTATTATGATACATTGTACTATATTATGCAGTGCACACAGATACGTTTCTTTTTTGAAAAACAATCAAATGAAAAAATGAATATTATATTATATATATATACGATTATTATAATGTATCCGCTTTGAGTCATCTACTATGACTATCATATATATAATATATTAAGAAGTATAAGTCTATACATTATTATACTACATATAAAAATATTTTAAAATGATGTACACATATATACATTATATATTACAATACAATATTTAAGATGAAAAGAATGCAATTTCCTGGGAGTGAATATCTAGGAAATGAGCTACCTGAGTCTATTATTATAGAAGTAAGAAGTTACATGATATAATATATAACTTTATAGTATATCATTATAAATTATGAATGTATGCCTAAAATAATAAAATATTGTTTTAATTTTGGTTCATTCTCATTCCATACAAAAAATAATAATCCTGTACTACTTTACTTTATTTATACTGCATCACTCATAATTCATAATCTGTGGTTTCATATGAATTGCTTAAAAATCATTGACATAACATGTTACTTTTACATAATACATAATCCAAAGAATATAATGATACATGGGCCGCATCTTTTTGTAGTTTTGGTACTCACAGAAGCAACTCTTGACAAATCACTTGTCTCCAAATTTGTAGGACGGATCCGAAACTATGCACTACAGTAGAGATGATTCAGTAAACTTAAGAATGAGCATCCCTTAACAAACGTTTCAAGTTCGTACGACATACTAAATACATCCAGGTATTTAAAGCATGAGCAATATCAATATAACTGGCCCATATACACGAGGGAAATAAAGAACTATCATTTTAATTTCCATTAAAACGTACTGACACACTCGTAGTACAAATGAAGGAGATGTGGGTTATAAAACAAATTCAAATGAATCTGTAGCGTGTAGCGGAAATGCGTAAAAAAGTTAACGAGTAACTCCAATGTTCTTTAGGTACTTGTTTGAATTTTGTTTCAAATATCACCATAGTAATTGTAACTTTGTTAAGCATTAAACATACACAAAACAAACTATTTCTCGACACAATTAAGTTTAAGGTAATAGCAAGTATATTACATTAGGATGTAGACTTTCATTAAAAGTACCTAAAGGATTTTGAATCAAATAAATTTTGGATGAGGTTTGGGCTTTGGAGTAGTATGGCTTTACTTTATCTTATCTTACATTATTTTAAATAGAATAGAACACATCCATTTAAGCTTACAACGAGCATCATGTCACCCGAGGAATTAACATTATGGATTATTGGGTTTCTCATTGTTGAACATCTCATCGGAGTGTACTTAAGAATTGATCAAGTATGTACATAAAATGCATTCATGTATCATTAAACATGTCTAAAGAAGCAAAGATGAATAGACAATAGACATGTTCTGAACAAACCCTGTTTTTTTCTCATCTAGATTACAATAACACTGAGAAATTTATCTCCTCCCACCGAATTTGTGGATTTGTACACTCGGAGTGGTACGATAAAATCTATAATAATATTATAGCTACTTATACTCCCTAAATTGTTTTTGAAAAAAAAAACGCAGGATGGGTAATGTGTATAAACCTTAGTATGGAAGGATGTGTATTGCTATAATATGTTTTACTTCATATTTATTTGTTTATAACAAATAAAAAGATTGGGCGACGAGCCGAGACAAGCAGCTTAAATTTGACTTCATCATGATCATTGTGGAGACTATTTCAACACTTTGTTTGATTGTAAATGTTTTATTTCTCATTTAATACGTAATACATTTACGCCACATGCTTCTTAATATGTATAATAATATGAAAGTTATTAACGTGGTGTATTATATCACCTGAATGTGAATTAAACGTGAGGTATTCATTTTTGCAGCTCATAATTTGGTATGAGATTCCAACGACAGTTTACGAGTGGTATGAATATTATTGTACATTTCTGGCCAGGAAACATCCCTCACTTACCGTTTTACATTCTATTGCGGGAGAAGTCTTCACATGGAATGATATACTTATGAAATTATACTTTGCTGCCTTAGTCATATTCATAATTAAAATCCTATCTCTGCCCCTGAAGATGTATGTGAGTACGGACTGTGTGCGGGTTAGAAATGTTTTTGCAAATCTTATTCAGCAGTACGTTTCCTGTCTTCTAAAATGGTCACTGGCTCTTGTACTAACCAATTTTTTATCCGAGTCTCTCGTTGATTCTCTACAAGCCTACTTCTTTCAAGAACTCATTTATGAGACCTATTCCACAAAAAGACTGATCACTGATTGTAATGGACGACCTTTATCCAAACATACCAAAGCGATCGGAAGCTCATTATATTCACGAATACAAGCGCTGGCCATTTCTTTGGACTTCCCTCTGTCTAAATTACACGTTGTGGACTCGAGAAAATATGATATTGCTTTCATAGATGAGATGAGCTTGTTTGGTGACAATGCGATTTATATTTCATCCAGATTCTTTGTGAGTCCCACATGTATAATCATTTATGTTTAATTATTAATTATTATTAATAATGAAAATCAACTTCATTCCTAAATATTTACGTTTTATTTTGAATTGAAGTTGACAAGGTTAGGTTAATTATTGTTAATTATAATTGTACATAAAAGTTGGGTTTTTTTTTAAAAATAGGAACCAGTTTCAAAATTTACAGATTGTGAAGTGATTACATTACTCTCACATGAAATGATTCAATGGAAACCGTCCACGGGGAGTTACTGGTGGTTAAAATCAACTCTGAAACTCTTAGATCCAATCAAGTCAATAATTTTTTATTTCCTTGTGGAATTAGCTGGGTCAGATCTTGTTAGAAAGTCTGTTGGATTCAAACCGAATAAATCATGGTGGCCGGTCATGGTGTTAATCCAAATCATTTGGCGAAGAGTATGGAGGAAATTTGAAGCAACGTACACAAACTTGACCAAACAAGTTCGAAATCTGGAGTCTGACTCAATACTCAGTACAAAATTAAACAAACATTGGTCACAGAGAACTAAAAATGTGGTTCAAAAACTCTTCAAGAGAAATAAATGGTTTCCACTATTTAGTCCTCTTTATATCTATTTATTCCATGATCATCCCGTTTTAGAAACAAGATTAAAAGCCACTTCAATGACAACATAACAAAGTATTGCGTATAATATTCTAGAGTGTTTGATTTTCTCTGTATTTATTTAATAAATAATATTTATGCTCCATTTGTGCTTACCGTTTATGTATAATACTCTGTACTCGGTATATTTTAGCATGTTTCATATTTAGAATTATTTGTAAGTATTTAGTATTTAAGCATGTTACGTCGGAACTTTGAACCATTAGTGACTATTTGCTGTTTTTCATGAATTTTGGTGCAAAATATCAGTTTTTTACGAGGAATCGAGTAATGAAGGAATTATTTCCCGCAAACTAGTGGCTGTGACGGTATGGACGCCGAATTATTGTAAAAAAGTGAGGAACATTTATTGAACAAAAATGCGGTTGCTATAGAATTTAGATGAAATTTTACACATGAAATTAAATAATCATATCATCATCATCGTCGCTACTTTCATCCTCCAGTTCAGGATCAACATCTTCATCAAATGTCAGCGAGTCAAAGCTATTCTCCGCGTTTCATCTTGAATGAATTTAACATAGAACCTATAAAAATATCGGGAAGATAACAACAATAATCGAGCGTCTCGAATCTCTAATGGAGACTCTTCATGTCTTTGATTGTAAAGACAATTTATCGCAAATCGCAAGTTGCAAGTACCTGTAAGACTGTATATTTATGGATAAATGTAACAGGTAGCAGATGCATAGAGAAAATAACATAGAGGGGAAGATAGACAGCGAGACCGAGAGCGAGAGTATAATGTAATAAGTATAACTACTGTTTTCAACGGTACTTGAACTCATAAGTACATTATTTAATCCATATTTATGCGGCTAAAAACTAAAAACAGAAAAGAAAATGTTGTGGCCAAGTTTAAAAACAGAAAAAGAAGTGAGCAGATGAAAACAGCAAACAGTGTCCGTTCTAGAGATACATAATACATAATACATGGTCTATGTGTAATGTGTAAATGGTATATTTTGTATGTATAATCTGAATTCTTGAATAGGGAAGTCAGAACAGTGTATAGGAAGAATTTCCGGTGCTGGTGAATGTTTTTGCCTCTAGCAAAAATAAAATAATACAAAGAAGAAGAAAAAAACAAGATACAAGATAGAGACGACGCTAGCCAAAAACACGATCTCTCTTTATCGCATCTTTACTACTATCATCATAGGTTCATAGCTACTACTTTAAATGTTCATATCTGTCAATGCACCTCATCAACAAAAGCAAATCTTTTACAGACAAAAAAAAAACTTGGATTCTCTTTCATGGTATTAAAACAAGATATCGTATATTTCTTCTCACTTCTCACTACTCAGTACACGTCTATATAAGATTCAAGATTCAAGGCAAGAAGCGTAATAATTGATCTTGACTCTCGCTGTCTTTTTCTACTGGCTTTATTTTCATCCTGTCTGTAGTCTGTATATTATACTTTTTAAATCCAAGTAACTGAATCTACAATATATAAGTATTATACATGCAGTAGTTATGTACATGGATATTTATTTTCTTCATTGATTCATTCATTCATTGATGAATGGACTTTAACTATAGAATATACAGTCATTTTATTTACTTTTTTTATTCATAGGTTTATTTTCTGAATGAGTATAACTGTTTCTTAAAACTTAAAACTTACAAATATTATACAAATATTACGGTGTGCGAAATGTAACTGCTGATAAATCAAAGTGTGAATATACTAAAAAGTATGATGTATTTTGTGACCATCAAAAACTTGTACAAATTTTTGACACGGGATTCTTTTGTATGAGATTAAGTGGCGGTTTTTTTTTTTTGTAGGAAATGGTAATTTTGTTAACAATAATAATTTCTTTTGGCCAAGAGCAACTATTGTTTACTTTTTAGAGTTTTTAGACTTGATTTTTTTTAGCAAGTCGTAAGATAGTTTGGAGTTTGGAGCGTCATTGAGGTTTGACGTCATTTAAGAGCGTTTATGTGTTCAGTGTTCAGTGTTCACCATTCACCGTTAAAAACATTGTCTAATACAGGTGACAGTCGAGAGTCGAGAGTCAAGAGGTTTGTCATGATTTCACACTTCATAAGGTAAACATTTTTAGTGAAAATTATTCTATTGAGGGCTTTAAGGGTTGAGTGTTGAGTTGTTACTGGTTGGCTAGAAATTATATCTGTACTGACAAGTTTGCATTTTGTAAATCAAATAATAGTTTTTTATAGGAAAACAACAGCAAAAAAAAAGATAAAAAGAGATTCACGTGCCTCTGTGAATTTAATATAAAGTACAACAATCTGTACACTAATAAATAATAAGTATAGTGTACAATGTAATGCTATAAAGGGCATAAAAAGGGATAGCTGCAGGGAATTAATGAAACATTTTTTTTCGTACTTGAAGATATGTAGGGATTGAGGATGATGATTTACTCGAGCACAAGTACACTATTGTCGCTTGAGACTTGAGACTTGAGACACATAGGTTTTTAAGTGATGTGCTTCCTCTTTTTCATCCGCTTGAGAAACTATGTGTGTAGTAGTTAAAGGGAAACATGTCTTGTTATAGATAATATATAATAATATATCAAGAAGAATTACAAGTGAGTAAGTACATGATGCGATGCTGATGATGATAAGAGAACCACACAGTGCAATGTATGTAATAAAAAACAGTAGAGATGAGAGCGAAATTATATAATTTCGCATTCTCTATTCTGTACATGTATGTATGTATGTATGTATGTTATGTATGTTCAAAAGTCCAAAGAGAAGGAAACCCTAAAACTCATTACAGGTAATGTGTAATGTGTAATCCGTCATGTGATCCATTTTTGCAGGTCGTCTACCTTCAAACTATAACACAAAGTTAGAAGAGGGAAGGAAAAAATAAGAAGAAGACGAAGAAGAAGAACAAGAGGAACGAAAGAAGAGACCTGGAGCAATATTATTTCTGCACTTAACTGAGCACATGATAGTCCTCTAATTACCATCTACATCAACCCCAAACCCAAACCAAAAGCAGTCACTGCAACAATATAGATAATGCAAAAAGAGAAAAAAAAGGTACACGTATATAGATAATAGATACATATATATGTACACACTTTGGAATGCTCCCTGTATTAAGTATTAAGTAAGCTGCCTGTGTACAGTGTATAGTGTACTGTATATTGTGTATTGCATACTGTATCTCCCTCAAGTTTTCTGTCAGCAAACGCGAAAGTCCATGCATCATCATCCTCCTCTACTTCTTCTTTTTCATCAACATCCTCGATCAACATCTTTCTGAACCTTTATCAAATGTTTACATAATACGCACGGGTACAGTACACACTACACAAGAAAGAAGAGAAAGAACAAGAAGAAGAAGAAATAGCAGTAGAAGTTTTTTCTTACAGCACTGAAAAAAAAAAAAAAAACATATTACGTATTATAAATACATATATACGAAGAAAATCCCTTTTCTTGCCGCTACTCAATTATTTGTTGTACTTTTTTTTTTGGTAAGTATAGCATTGTATCACGATTCGCATATTCGTAGCCAACAAATGTATTATAATAATAGCCATAATAACAATAAATAGTGTACACATCATATACATATGTACATTTTATACACCCTGCTTTTTTAACTCCACCGCTACTGTCCATCCTCAGAGGATTCTCTAGTGTTTTTATTACATCTTTTGAATCTATATGGACAGTTTTACTCTCATTGCCGACAGAACTACAACTACAACTCTCTCTCTCTCTCTAGCTACCTTTTACCTTTTACCCCTGCTTTTATCTGTGTTTCTTAACTTTGTGTACAGGATCTAGTATTGGAATTGAAATTGGCTATTTTATTTTCAAGTATCAAGAATCAAGACTGGTTTTTTTTTGCATCAAGTAGATACTATCCACATTAGCCATTATCCATTATCCATCAAGAACAAATTTACTTGTAAATAAGTATATTTTCAATTGTGTACTATAGTGTATAATATTATATAATATTGTATAGTGTACAGTGTACAGTGCTATGTGAAACTTTAACTTTTAAACCAGGAAAAAAAAGTGAGTGTGATATATGATAACTGTAAACGGGTTCATGTTGTACATTTCTATGTTATGTGTAGAGTGTGGAGTGTGGAGTGTGCAGTGAACAGTGAATTCATAGCAGTGTAGTTGTAGTTGTTTTTAGTTTGTAGTCTGTAGCCACAGTAGTCTGTAGTACAGACTCTGTACAGTTTTTTGACAGTTTGAATCCTGTTTACTACAACCTACGTTTTGTTTGGGATTTTGGAATTTTTTTTTGTCTCAAAATATTTATTTTGTTTGTTTTTTTTTATTTTTAAGTTTTTACCATTAAAAGAGATGAAGACTGACAGTTTCACACCTTCATCATTACTTCTTCTAATAGTCATTGGTGCTTGTAATGCTCAAATTATTGGATCCAGGTATACCATTATATAATACATCTTCATTAATTTATTTTGAACTAGTACTAAAAAGACAAAGAAAATGGAATATTTTTCCTATTTCATGTAAAATTCTAATTCAAATTACCTTGCCCATTTTTTTTTTACTGCACTGCACTTTATAATTCGTGATTCGTGAATGAATTTATAAAACTAGGAAATTCCATTCATGATTTCTGTATTCTATGAGCATTTGAAGTATTTGGATTTGGCATTAATATTTCCAAAAGCTTTCCGTCCATATTCTAAAATGTTTCTTTTCTTTAGTGTTGTGACTTCAGTCTCAGTAGTATTAGGAAATGAAAATAAGGATGATATACAGACGACAGCAAGAGCTATAGAAGGTGAAAATGAAGCACCGACAACTGTGCCGAATGTGCCTATCATTTCCCAACAACCAACTACTGCTAGTACAACCACCACCACTACTACTACTATTAGCCCAACTATCACTAGAAGTAGTGTTACTAACTCCAATTTAAACAAAAAACCGGAAGGAGGTGAAGGAGTTCTTTCAGTCATTGCAACATTGAAAGATATTGTTGTACGTGAAATCTTGTATATTATATAGATAATAGATAATATTGTTGATTGTTATGTGTTATGTACAACTAGACAAAAAAATGTTCATTCACAAAAATTTACAAGTACTTATAAATGAAATACGCATTTTTCTCACGTTTTTTCTCACTAGGAGAAAGAGCAAGAGAAACATGACCAAAGTAAATCATCAACCATGAACATTATGGTAAAACGTCCCACCAACGTCCATCTGCCATCAAACAGTCCCAGTGGTAAACCATTCGGATATGCTTCTGCAAAGAACAACAACTCACCCTCATCCACACGATTAGATGAAGAAGATTCCGATGAGCAAAATGACGATGATGATGAAGACGACGAACCGAATGACACTGAACATGAAAATAGTGATGGTGAACTTGAGCATGATGATGATGATGATGATGATGACGATGAAGCGGATGATTTTGTAGAAGTCACGTTGACAGTCCCAACAACAACCACTGCTGAACCGTCAGTAGAAACGGAAAATGTGAAAACTACAACCGCACAAAATGAAACACAGGCAACATCAGGTAATTGTACATTTTACATTTTAAATTCCGATTACATTAACTTTTTACGTGTAATAACTGTTGTTTGTACTTTGTACACTTTAGCTGAAGTTAATGAGGCTATCCATAAAATCTCTGGAGCACTTTTAACCCCTGGAAAAAATGAAAAGAATAAACCAATTGAAAATATCGTGACGGATGTACTCACCTCCATCAATGATGCTAGAAACAGTAGTGCTCCACAAACAACAGTGACATCAACAACAACGAATCCTCCGGTAATCACAGGATTTACAACCACCACGACGAGGAAGCCAATGACATCAACCACTGTATTACCAATGCCCACAACAGTGAAAACTATCACCACTACAACTACAACAATGAAACCTCAAAAAATGAACATGAATAACAATAATAATAATAATATGCAAGACAAACTAATCTCACAACAGCATCAAGCTGCTGCACAGCACCTACCAGCCAGAACTGGTCTACGCACCACTCTACCACCAGAACCCACAACAGCCCCCACGACATCAATGATGATGATCATGATGAAACAAAAGACCAAAATGCCAGAAATAGGAAATGGACGACCAAATAATAATAGAATTCCAGGAATCCCCACTGATGAAAATGAGACAGCGGAACAAGAGACGGAAGAAGTATTTTTCATGGATGATAGAGTAACTACCACTTTAAGTATGCAACAACAGCAGCAGAAGCAAAATCAACAGCATACACGAGTAAAACCAACAAAAACTCCCTTGGCATATTCCACCATGAAGAAACAAAATGTGAGTAGTAGTAGTAATCGACCAACGGATTTCTATGATGATGAAATTTTTGGATATGACCCCTATCAAACCTTTTTACATGGTGTGTATGTACCAATTGCTGAATTAGAAGGTAGGGAGAATCTACTGATCAATAATCAATCATTTCTAACTTACTTATTGATGAAATGTTATAAATGAATGAGAAATGTAAAATAATTTATGATTTACATATAGATGCCACAACAGTTCGACCAATGTCTTCTGATGATAGTCATTATCATCCACATGGAGGATTCAGACCAAATCTCAAAACTGGAGGAAGCGGAGCACTTGGTAGTGCAAGTCAAGCATCCAATTCTATAATTAATAGAAAACCCGTCCCATCTTTACCTGATTATCTTCATCGTCCCAGACCTACACATATACAAGTAACTTTTATTTTTCAAATTATACAAAGAACTTTTGCAACAAAACTTATTTGATATGCAATAAATAACATAAAGTAACTTTTTGTGAAGTACTATGAAAAATATATTTTCTTATTCCTAATTCCTAATCTATAATTTCATATAAACTTTTTCTGTAGTATCAACAATCTGCAGCTGAAGATGCTGACACTGAAACTGGACTTTTATCTCCTCAACGGCCAATACCAGTAGCTACTGGTGAAGAGAATTTTGCTGTAGATCGTCTTCAATCACAACCTCGTCCAATTCTACCTCGTCCCGTTGTAGAAAATGTATGTATACATGATTTGTAGCAAAATAATGAAAAAATAAAAGCTTTATAGATTTAATATTTAAGCATAATCAAAATTCTGGTTGGAACAACTAAAGTTTATAATTATTGTATGTGTGTCTACAGTTTACAAATTATCATAATGAAGCACATCATGGCGGAGGTGGACACGGACATGGTGCGCATGGACATGGAGCAGGACATGATGGCCAGCATGCACATGGACATCATCATCATGGAGGTGATCATGGTTCAAGTAGTGAAAAAAGACCAAATTTTACACCAGCCCCACCTGGAAATCCAGGTCTTGAAGCAACTGTGACAAATGCAGATCCTGAAATGCGTCAATTCATTGATATAAATAATAGACTGGCTTTAAGGATTTTCAGTAGTGTTACAAATCCCATCTCAAAATCTTCTGATGCCTACAATAACATGGTTCTCTCTCCATTTACAATCATATCAAGTTTAAGTATGATGTTTCTTGGAGCGAGAGGATCCACTGCCCAACAACTTGATAGTCTATTACAATTGGATGACATGTTGAGTTTTAATCCTCACATGTTGTATAATAATGTGACTCAATCATTCTTATCACAACCAAATACTGCAGCTGCTCTAATAAGACTACTGATTGCTGATAAGGTATGCTGAAATTATTTTAGTAGTGATGACAAAACAATGTAACCTGTGAAAACCCGTGTAAGATTCCAAAATAAAATGATGAATGATGCTGATATTATTCTGTTTTACTCTGTAGGCTAAAGGAGACATTTTGGAATTCTTCAAAACAAGAGTTCAACATTTTTATGATGCTCGTGTTGAAGAAGCTGACTACAAATTTGCTGGACATTTGGCTCAATCCATAATCAATCAAATGACTCGTGCACAAATTCAAAGACACTCATATGAAATGCTCAACTATTCCCTTCCATTAACAGGACCACTCTCCCTTTTGACTTCTGCATTTTTTGATGTAAACTTTTAAAATATGCGTGATAATATTTGTACATAGTAAATAGCAAATAGATAACACGCGCAGTATAATGTAAAATAATATGCAGTGTATGTACGCAACAATTACAAAACTATACAAAGTACTAAGAAAACCTTCAAGAGTATAATATGGCAGTTAAATATATATAATATTGACCTTTTACCTTTTACATCTTTTCAGGGTCAATTTTCAAGTGCCAAAGATCAATCAGTAGAAACAATGGATTTTATTCATTTAGCTGCCCTTGGAATTTCATCTGCTCGTCGTCTAATTTCAGTACCTGCCCTTGCATTAAAAGATGCTTTACGAGCTGCGTATGACAAGGTAAAAAAAAAACAGAAAAAATGCAATCAGATCAAACAAAAGCATCTTTATAAAACGTATGAACAGGTATGAACAATGTGTTTACTTATATTAATGGTATGTTTAAAACTATACATATAGGATTTGGATGCAACTGCAGTAGAAATTCCATATTCAACTCGAGATTTATCATTAATCTTATTGATGCCTGGAAGACCTGGAGAGTTTGCAATTGGTGGTATCACAGCATTAAAGTCTCGTCTAACACTAGACTCTTGGCATAGTTTAATGAGAGGATTTTATCCACGTGACCCCTTCAAAGTAGTTTTCCCTAGATTTAGACATCAGTCTACATTAAATCTAACACACACCATGCAAAGACTTGGTCTCACAGACATGTTTTCATCCAATATGGCGAAATTTAAGGGTGTCAATGGACTTACGGATTTATACTTGGATCATAGTATGGTTCATTTCTCGGAATTTGGCACATGGGAAAAATTATCAGATACTTTGACAGAATCCAATAATGCACAAAATAACAATAAGAATCTTGATTTGATTCGTATCCTTCGTCCACATGTACGAGAACATTATGGAAATTATGGGACTGAACCAATGAGTGTAAATGATTGGATATTCATGTCCCGAAATCCTAGTTTAACAGTAGGTCAAAGAGTTCGTTCCAATTCTAATTCTAATCCAAGACCAAGGAGTACAAATGATGATGACACATCATCACCATTGTCATCATCAATATTCTCAGCATATCCACCCCCACCACATAGTAATCATCAACTTTATCCCTATCGAATGGGTGCCTCCTATACTAAAGTTCGTACTACTAGATCACAAAAATTTAAAGATGTTCTCCTTTCTAGTTTCAATCCAAGTAGAACCATGTCTAAAATTTACTATTTCCGTCAAGAACAAACAAATAATGAACCTGAAACCGTCCTTCGTTTTGAAAGACCGTTCCTCTACTTTTTGAGACATAATCCTACAGGTAAACAAAAATATCCTATTGTACTATTTATTTCATATAAAAAAAGACACGCCTTTTACGAAATTGGATCTCTTTGCTTATTATATATATTCAAGATGATGATGATACTGAATATTTTTCAATCTTAATTTATTTCCTGTTATTTGTTGTATATTTTTATTAAATAATTATTTTTTTTAATCTATGTTTTCAGGAATGATACTTATGACTGGCCGATATACCGAGCCAGTGACAGAGATAGTGACATAATTTTGTTTTAGATATGGTTTAAAATAGCACGAGTATGAGTATGTTTTTATGAATATGGAATGCATGTTGATAATTATTGTACATATATTAGGTCTATGTATTTATTTATTTGTTATTACACAGTCATTCTTTTCACTGATTGTATATGTATACTACACATATAACATATGGGGGGTAAATTTTGTCTCAAGCAACTATAAATAGGATAAAAATTTGTACATATATATATATATATATCTATTGAAAAGCATATAGTATATTATATTATTATTACTGAAAATTACTGATAATAAGCGTGCATACATATTATATTATGATACATGACAAAATAACGTGTGTAAATATATTAGGAATGAGACGCCTTCACTCACTTACTCACATCATATACACACTATACAGTACAATTATATATTATTGGGGATCAATTTATGTGATAATTTTTACTAACAAAATGCAAAAGTTAAACGAAGGTGCTAGTGATTTTATAGTGATGAAATACACATAAAAGTATATTATAATGGTATGTACCGAAAAATATTGTTATTTATTTAATTAACTATAATTATTGTTTGTTTGTTTGTTTGTTGTGAAGTGTTTTTACTTAATGATTAAAAAGAAAATTGAAAAGCATTTATCTCAAAGACGGGTCACATTTGTTTTTATGAAACTTGTGTACACTACTTGCATAATATTGTTACATTCATAATTCCTTTACTACATCATGGCAATTCTTCTACCTTTCACCATAATGTATTTTTGTTATCAAAACTCTTCTAAGGTGGTTTTCACAATTTTTCTGTCAGCAGTCAACAAACAGTCTTTCTTGTGTGTATTTTTTTGACATTTGTTGTAGAATATGTAGCAAACTTCTTAACTTTGCCTCTAAGATGTGTACTTTTTACAGTTTTAAATTGTACGGCATCCAACCATGAACTTTACTTTTTGCTTTCGGATACGCTTAATGAAAATTAACATTTTTCTCTTAACCCGTTATGTTGACTCAGAGCTGCAAAAAAAAGGTAAGGAGAAAGGAATTATAATTGCAGAAATAAAAAAGGAAACATTGCCTGTACGCCCATGATCAATAATTTTCTGTGACCATAATTGTCAAAATAATATATAGAGTTCTATCAGTTTTGTCCCCAGAAAATCAACTAACTATCGTAATTCACATAAGAAAGTTTTTAACGAAGTATGTATATCAAAATTTTCAAGTCATCAGTTGAAATGTCATACAAATGCAATTATCAGTGACTTTGAATCATTTCAGAGCACCTATAATATACCTGTTTGGCTAGACGTCTGTCTATATCGAAATTTAAGTAAATCATTGAAGGGAAAATTTGCAAATTTTCGAGTAATTTCGAGACAAAATAATGTTTTGATAGTATGAAATGACTGCAAAAGATTATTAACTAAGGGTGTATTATCTCCTAAGTGATGAGATTAAGAGATGGGGACACATTCGTTTTAAGAAGGGGTGTCCAGAAAGTTTTGGAACGACTTTTGTATTTAAGTATGACTCATACATCAGTATAATGTGGTTGTGCAAAAATATTTTTAAGAATATTTTGTAACAGCAATTCATTATTCCATTTCAAAAACACACATGTGCGTTAAAATAAAAAATGTATTTAAATATGCAATGTATAACATAAATTGGATAAATCCGTTTTAAAAATGAGCATGATTAATTTTTAACACTCGTATAGTGTAGTCATGCAGAAAAGTTCAAAGTTACTGAAAATAATTGGTCAACCAAAAAGCCAAAAAAAAGTGATTTATAATCAAGTTGTTCAAAATTCACTTTTCAGTTGTTGAAGTGCTTGAATTTCATACTTTGTCAGTTCTTTTTCATGCAGTCAAATTATGTGCTACACTAATGCTAGTAAATTATTAATCACATATATGTACGTCGTAAAAGTGATTCTTGGACACGCTGAAATTTTGTCTGTGCATATATCTAAAATTTTACATGTATCTCAGTGTGTAGAAAGATATATAGTATATTATATATTATACTTTTAGAAAGATAATGGTGATTTAGGGTGAAATTAAATTTTTTGGCAGTCATCTAAGTTCTAAGTATTTATAGTGGTAGTAGTGACTATAGTAAATCTCTAGAAACCAGATTAATTTCCTCTATTCACTATCATTCATCGGCTCTAAGTTTTTTCATTCGAAGGGCGAAAAGTGTGTATTTTTACCAATAAAATTTATTTACATTCACATTTTCAAAGTTATATCGAACAAATTTTTATACAGAAACTTTAAAGACTATAATAGTCAATTATTACATTGACTATATATATATATATATATATAGACTATAGACTATATTTCCATCCAATTCACCGTTTACCTTAATTGTGATCTTTTTTTGTGTTTTGTGCTTGGCTTTTTTTAAAAAAAATTAAAATTGTTATTGTTATTCAATCGGTGTAATATTTATATAAACAAAACAAAAAAATCTATATGACGGACTGAATTTCCAGTTATGTCCAGTTTGAAACTTGGTATGTCTTTTATCTCAATTAAATTTATTGTAACATTAAATTTTTAAAATGATTTTATTTTTAGTAATATGTATAGTACATAGTATTCATATTATAAAATGTATTGTACATGTAACAATGGTCCTTTTATGTACTAGCTGGTATTGTTGTATATTATGTATACATAATGTGTAATTTGTTACTTCCTGTTTCAACAAAACTTCAATAGTTAATAGTTTTATACCTATATATACAACGATTTTGTATACTTGTATGTACTATAATAATATTCTTTTGGTTTATTGCAAATTGCAACAATATATAGGAAAAGGAATGGATGAATTTTGCTATGTGATAGCTAAATACGATTATACAGCACAAGGGGCACAAGAATTAGATTTACGAAAAAATGAAAAGTATTTACTTTTGGATGACAGTAAGCATTGGTGGAGAGTACAAGATGCCAGAACAAAATCGGGCTATGTCCCTAGCAATTATGTTAAGAGAGAAAAACCTTCAATTTTTGACAGGTATGCATAATATATTATAAAATAAAATATCAAACTCTCTAAATCAAAAAAATATAAATGCTTGTATATATATATACATGCTTGATATAATTTCATAACTAAATATTATTGTTATTTGTGGGTCCTATATCTAACTACTATACTAAATTACATATTGAATTTTTGTTTTGTTTTGTTTCTTTTTAAAGTATAAAAAAGAAAGTTAAAAAGACTTCATCTGGGTCTAAAACATTACCCAATTCCCCATCAAGACAAATAGAAGTTCCACCACAAACCCATATATCTCCGGTTCATGGTTACAATAATGGCCCTACAACGAATTTTAAACAACGAGCCCTCGACCCACAAGAAGCTATTGGAACTGCACTTGTTAAATATAATTATCAAGCTCAACAAATGGATGAATTAGCATTAATGAAGGGTACAAGGATTTTAATTTTGGAAAAATCAAATGATGGTTGGTGGAAGGGTCAGTATGGAAACAATATCGGTTGGTTTCCATCTAATTACACACAAGAAGAAATTGAAGACGAAACTCTACATACTTATGCAATGGCTGAAAATGTATTGGATATTATGGTAGCTCTCTACAATTTTACTGCTCAGGTAATTTTTTTCTTCCTTTTTTTTCTTTAAATAACAAATACCAACAATAAGTCTTACGTAATAATACATCTAGAATAGATATTATTGTCGTCATTCTAATACAAATTTTTAAAGGAACAGTATAGTACCATATCTAATATATACTCATTCATTTATTTAGAGAGTAATAAAATTGTATACATGTTGGATACGTGTAAAATTTTATGTATATACTGTAGTCTCTGCAGAGTCTGCTATGCGTATAATATATGCACATGTATTTTAAGATTCAAAGTCAATACAAGTCGACCACGCTATAGTTTATTATAGATAGACAAGCCAAATATCTAAAAATAATTTCTGTTCTTTTTACGTCTATGTATATTATCCCATTTCTCTGCAATCAAAGAACTTTGATGTATAATATATATTTAAACATGTTGCAATGTTTGTTTGTCTGTAATAGAGTGATCAAGAACTGAGTTTTGAAAAGGGAGATAGGTTAGAAATAGTTGATCGGCCAGCATCAGATCCTGATTGGTTTAAAGCTCGAAATTGTAAGTATAAAATGTACCAATGTCCTATATTATATTTTATACTATATATGTTGTATCAAATGTCTGTATTGCTATATATACTGAAATGTGTGTGTATATAGTATACAAATTCATACCCAATGTTAATGTAACTTGGCAATTTCAATTTATTATTTACCTAATTTAAATGTATGCATGTGTTTTGTTTT
>JABASP010002881.1:0-17127 GCA_019776565.1 Sminthurinus signatus | reverse complement strand
TTTAAATCCCTCTCTTTTTCATATTTCAAGTAATGATAATTACCTAGTAATTTTTTAGGCTAATGATAAAAAGTTTCAAATTACTTTGTGCTTTGTAATTTGTATACTTTTTGTCTTTCTTCTTCACTTTTCTTCTTTGTTGGAGGCGATGAACAGTGAAGGAAATTTGTAAATAATGGATAATGGTAAATGGTGGGTGGTAATTTTAAATTGTAAAAAGTCAACAAAAAAAACAAATAAAAGTAAAGGGTCTGCGATTTGAGATTTGTGAGTAAAGTAGACAGCGGTTTGGTTTTTGGCTTTCAGCCTTTAGATTTGTGCAATAATGGAACATGTAAAATATTGTCCTGAATCTTTACTCTGTACTCTGTACTTTGTGCTGTATTTTGTGTAAACACAGCCTAATGGTTTTTTCCATTCCACATTTTCTCCAAATAGAGAAAATCTAGTGCAGAGTACAGAGGACGGCGTGCAAAGTTAACACAGGGAACAGATGTACGATGTACAGAGAAAACATGAGATACAATTTGCAAAATATATAAAGGAGTTTGTAGTTTGTATAGATTGTAGATAGATAAGCCAACTATCAACTATCTCAAAAGGGTTTTCAAGTCAAGTCAAGTTGAGTTGGTGTTTGGAGTTTGGAGTTTGGAGTAGAATTTGAAGTTTGCTCATCCACATGCACAGAACACAGAACATTGAGATTCAAATTCCCATCCACATTCACATTCTTCCAGTCCTCAAATAAGCTTTCCATAAGGCCGAAGGCAAACAGAAAATACTTAAAATACATACTCATGCGTGTGTACAGTTTACACAGGACATGGCATCACAATTCACAAGTCACAAGAGAGAGGTACTCAGGTCTCCAAGTTTGTTTATTTAGCAATGATATGATATTTGAACGACAGGACATGAGAAATGCCTTGATTCTCTATTATCCATCCTCCATTTTCCATTCAGTGTCTCTCAGCATTTGGCATTTGCCTCAAGCCGCCTTAAGTACATTACGCACACAATGTACAGTCAAGATCCATTCCCATTTTATCGATAGTTGATAGGAGGACTCACTCTCAGCTCCCATCATTTTCCACCATCTGAGTTTGATTTTGATTCTGAATTCCAACTCCCAACTCTCTAAACTATCTGTAAAATTGAACCCACCTTTGAGAATGAAATGAAATGAAGCCACTCGTGGGTTTTCAGTTTTCACTCTTCATCTTCTGAGGACTCTCTCGTTTTCAACTTTCACAGCCCTGGAACCTGGAACCACGGATGACAAAATGATGATTTGGAGATTGCACATGAAATGTATGTGATATAAACATGAAATTTGAATTTAGAATTCTGACAACGAGCAAATGTACTTGTGTGATTTTCTTCCTGAATTTTGAAGTTCAGATATTTCTAGTTTCTAGTATTTCTGATACCAAATCTGCATATATGTTAGAAATATGTTCGTTATCCTGTTCACTATTTGTTTGTCAACGGATACGGATTTTGACATATTCAAAAGCTCGATAGATCTTTGTACAGATTCAAATTTTATATGGATGGACGGTGAAAGTTGAAATTCGAAAGGTGGAAGGTGGACTTTGAAATAACTGTCCGAGTATTGATGAAATGAAAACAAGATACCTTTCATTTTCCCCTTCATTTCATTTTTGAAGAGGAGACTGAAATTTGTCCGGATTCTAGATCCTAGATTCTAAATTCAAGATTCAAGATAGAAAGAAGAGGGACGACCGGGTGACTTTTCTTAAAAGAATTGTCGTACTTGAGATTTGAGATAGAAAAAAAGAAGCCTGTACAAAAATCTCCCCTCATGCCAAGCTTTCATGGTTTCATGCTTTCATCATTCCGAGTTTCTTTTTTTGACTATGAAGCATGTACAAAGTCTATGGATTCTTACGCATGCTGTGCACTGGTTTTTGTGTAATTTACATGGAGAAAACACGTACACATACATTTTAGATGCAGAACAGAACATAACACACACTTGTGAAACTCAAAACTCACCACCACTCACCGTGAAACAAGACAAGATATTTATTTGTTTGTTTCGCATCTTGGCTTCTCTTCTTTCCGGGTTTTTTTCTTTTTCCTCCTCCTTGTCGCTTTGGCCTTGGCTGTGGATCTGGCTCTGATTCTGGGTTTCCGAGTGTAGATATGTAAAACTTGTGTATCGGTCGATCTAATCGTGACTTGGAACTTGGAACTGGTGAACAACAGTCACAAGTCACAAGTTCCAAACGAACCAAAGAAAAAAGGAATAGAGGGAAAGTGGAGGAAATTGTCAAATTTCCTCATCTTTCATTCACTTGGTTTTCTGTCCTCCTGCCCCGTGCAAATGCATTGAGTACTGAATGCTGATGCTGAATATCTATTGAAAGTTGAAAGAAAGGAAGAAAAAGTGAGGGAGTGAGTGCGTGCGTGCGTGAGGGAGAAAGCTCAAAGCTCAAAAGTCAAAAGTCAAAGGACAAAGAGGATGGAGCAAACCGAACAGAGGATGACACCGTACTGTACTTTGTACTTTGTATTTCTTACTTTGCTTTTTGTAAGATGACACTGTGCTCTGTTTTCTGTTTTCACTACAAAACTCAGGTTCGGCTTTTGGTTCAGTTTAGAGTTTAGAATTTAGAGTTTTCATTCTATCCCTTAAAACTTTTATGCTGTTCTTGCCTTCAACTCACCAAATCACATCTCTCGTATTCGTATTCGTATTCGTACTTGTAGATAATCACAGGAAAATCATAGGAGAAAGAAGGAGAAAGTCCCCCTCCTTTCTCGTTCCACTCCGTTCACAGTTGGAGTTAGAATTGGAGTTTGAGGTGAATGGAAAAAAAGTCCAACTTTTGTGTCGACTGTAGACTGTCAACTGTCAACTGAATGATGCCTTGAACAAAGGAAAAGAAATCCTGCATACGTTTTCGGGTTTTGTTAGAGTGTTGGATGTTGGGGTTGGGATTGGGATTGACTTGGAATTAAAGTTGAAGGAGTATGAGGAAGAGAAATAGAAATAGACTTGGAACAGAAGCACAACCCATAAAATTACATTTTCATTTAAAAGAGGATTAATCTCTTAAAGTGAAAGTCAGTTTTAGTTTTAGTTTCAGCTTTAGAATCCGAATCACAGAAACAGAAAGAGAATCAACGTCAGATTTGGAGGATTTTCCATACCTCAGTAACACGCAATAAGCCTGAATAACGGTTCTCATCCTTGAATAAAAAGAGAAAAGAGATCTCACTCTCTTTCTCTTCTTCCTGTTCTTACTTCTTGGAAAAGAGACATGAGGCCTGAATGGGATTCATTCATTAAAGCCATGAATATTTCAAAGGTGTTCTCCATTCACTCATTTACATATGTAGATTTAAAAGTCCTAATAAAATAAAATATCGTAGTAGAACATTAGAAATTCGGACAGACTTCAAATTTCACACCACGAAACTTGTATAGCTGCATGCTTTTCTTTTCATTCATTTCTAATTTGGGATGCACTTTAATTAAAACAAAAATGTCAGCAACAACTAGAAACTAGACGTTAGACATTTGACATTTTACTATTTTGATTTTGTACTAGCTAATAAAAAGCTGTGATTTTGAGGTGGTATAGAAACTTTTTTTTCATGTTTATTTTTAAGGTGACTTTTTCCTTTACTACGCCGTTTTGTAGTCTCAAACGTTTTATTCTTGGTTCTGTCATTTACATTTTACAGCTCATTTTCCTCGTATTTTGTAAATATTACGTATTATTCAAATTACCAGTAGGTTATTTTTCCTAGACTGTTTATTGTAAACGTCTAGTCTTTAGTATACATAGTACATAGTTTAGAATAAATTCAGACTTGACGCGGAAAAATTCTAAAATACTTCTTCAAGATTCAAAGTCTATGATTTGGTCCTTGTTTGCCAAGTCAAAGTATTTATTATTTCTTATTCTGCTTGTGTATGTAGGTAGTAGGTAGTTTTTGCAAATTTAAGCTATGATAATAATAATAATACAGTGTACATAATACTTGACAAATTACCATATTTATGCTCCGAGCTCCGAAGATGACGAAAGAAAGAATGAAAGAAATACGAAGGATGAAAAATACATGAGGAAAATGTCATATGTATTATGACCCTTGCAAAATTGACAGAGACATTTAACATTTACTTTATTGTTATGATGATGCTTAGCAGTCTACTGTATACAGTACACAGTGTATAGAATATGGAATATTTAGTATTTTTTTTCTCTGTGCAGTTAATAGAGTTAACTGCGGGAGTATTTTGTGCATGTACATTGTACAATGTACACAGACTGTTCTGCAATTACAAATAGCATGTTCTGTGCTTTGTATTTTGTATTTGACTTGCCTTGAAGAAACTTGAAGTAATATCTGCAGTATATTGTGTATTGTATACATTACATATTAGCGATTGACTGCATACTGTAAATGTTGATGCATGCAGCTCGTTTGTATTCTGTATTATATTTGTAGGTTATATTTGAAGGATTTGCTTCTGTATTCTGTACTGTATTATATTATTAGAGCTCTATAGTTATTTAGAATAGACAGAGAGAAAGAAGTGGAGAAGAAGAGCAAATAAAATTGAATAGTCAAAACTCTTGAGTCTGAGTGTTGAGCTCAAGTATGAAATATTATGCGGAGATATCCTACTTTATTTTATATTCTCTATGCTCTATTCTCGAGACTCGAGTCTCAGTGTCTTGTGTGTATTTTGTATTTTGTATTTTGTACCGTGATAATAATGCTACTGCTGATGATGATGATGTTTATATATCAGTGCTATTTAAATAGTATGCACCAGCGGCGTGCATATTGCATATGGCATATGGCATAGGTGTGATATATAATATATTATAGTGTCATGAGTGTACGGTGTGTACTAATATAGTCACGAAAGTGAATAAATAAATAAGAATCCACTTGAAACGAATACAAAGTCAAAAGGAGTGGATAGACACTAGACACAAATCCATATCGTACATAAATTGTAAATTGTAAATTGTAGATTACAGGTTGAAAAGGTGACTTGTTAATGGAATAGCTATTTTCTCAACTCTCAGTTCGCAACCCATTCAATAAATTTAATATAGTTGACTGGGACTGGTAGTTTTGACGTAGTTAGTTTGTTCATTCATTCATTCATTCCTTTCTTCATTTCCATGTAGCTGTTTACTTGAACTCTCAGTTTAAATAAATCTCTCTGATCCGTGATTTTCAATACACAATTAAATATAAGTAGTTTTGAGTTCTGAGAATCCCGGAATTTTTCTCTAATTAAAAAAAAACAGAAGGTAGCAGTTTTACACCATTTGACATTTGCTGTGTGTGTGAGTTTGAGTGTGTGCGTGTACAGTGTTTGAGTTTTCAAGTTATCTGAAAATATGAGTCGAAGTCGAGAATCGAAATCAAAATCAAAAGTCGAGACTGAGTACCAATACCAAACATTGACTCTTTTTTTGTACTTGTATTTTTATTTATTTATTGTTTTGTTTTCATCCCTCTTGTTTCATTTAATATTTTATTGTCCTTGTGTTGTAATATTAATTAAAGTGGATCTGGATCTGGTTCTGGTTCTGGGGTCTGGATGATACTAATTTGTTTTTTCTAATAATGTTTGTCCTTTTGAATTTGAATTTGAACAGTCAAGGGGAGCTGCAAGTGTGTGATGAGATAATCAGTGTGAATGGGAAATTTGTTCGTGGTCTCAGCCTCAATGAAGTTTACAATCTGATGAAGAGTGGACTTAAAAGAGACATGGACTTGGTCGTCCTTCGACCTCCACCACTTTCCCAGTCACAACCTCAACTGGATGTAAGATCAAATCAAATACTAAATATTAATTTCAGCTCTACATTTTATTATAATATTCTATTATTTTATTAATTATTATACTAAATAAAAAGCTATTGTTATCCTAATTATTAATAATAAATGTTTTTATGGTAAAAGGTGGACGTTGACGATTTGGAGGAGGATGTGCTGGATGGACCCCATTTTCTAATCCCACCCCCACCCTCACCCCCCTGCATCATGCAAGATGCACAGAACAAGACAATCATCAAAATCTCTTATGATGAGGACAATACGAGCAGCAGCAGTAGCACATGTGATAATTCTAGTACCAATAATAATAATCCCATCCCCTTCAATCATCATCAGCAACATCAACATCATCATATTAATAATCTTCCTCCTCATGGAAATGTGAAGAGCAAGTCTGTTGCATTTTCAAATTGTACTCCATCTCCAGCCGCATCTCCCTCATCTCTTAAAAATTCACTGTCAAGTTTAAACAATACAAATACAAATATGAATATGAATGGAAATGGATTTAACATGGACAGTCCTTCTAGTCGAAATGAGATAGCCTCAGCTCGTCGAAAGTTTGTTATTAGTCTGATGGAGTCCAGCTCAAATACAGCTTCGTTGGACCTCAACTCCTCTGCCATTTCCCCACTCTCAGATCTACACCAGAAGAAGCCCAAGGACGACAGTCCATCCTTCTGTACGCTGCCCAGACGACCCAAATCCTCCTGCCTAACCACCCTCACAATTGTGTATGAGAAGGGACCGGGGAAGAAGGGACTCGGCTTCACAGTCGTCGGAGGAAAGGACTCAGCCAAGGGAGACATTGGCATCTTCGTCAAGAGTATTCTGCCCAACGGACAAGCGGTGGAAGATGGACGACTTCAAGAAGGTCAGTTCATTCTCTAAATTATCACTACAGGAAAATTAGAACGATAAATCCTCAATCCTCAATTCTCAATTCCCAATTCACAACTTACAACTCACCGTAGCAAATCCACAAACGAATGAACCGAAAGCAACCAAAACCAAAAACCAAACCTGAGATTAGATTGGGATTCAGAATCCATATCAAATAATAGCAACAACCACCTTTTTAATTCCGCCCGTTAGTTGTGGTGTAAAAAATGCACAGTTTGATACACGTCGCAAGTTTCTGGCTCTGGCTTTGGCTCTGGATCCGAAACTAACTTATGTATTGTGGAATATTGTACATCGTGCATCGTATGTTCTGGTCAAACTAGAGCTAGAACCAAAACTACAAAAAGAGAGAGAAACGGACAAAAAGTCAAGACAAAGCCGAAACATGTGTTTTCTGCCTCTCCATGGAAAACCAAAGCAAAGCAAACCAAAAACCAAACCACAGTCTCATTTATCACAGACGCTCTACTTCTCTACTTTTTGTTCTCTTTCTTTTCGGCTTTGGTTTTGGCCTCTCTTCCTCATTCTCTTTTTCGTGTCGAGTATAAAGTACAACGTACAAAGTACAATACATGTATCAATGTATCACCCTCACTATCACAATCACCTTTTAGCTCCTTGTCTTGTCTTTTCCCCGTGAATTATCAGTTGTTCTTCCCTCACTTTTACAAATGGAGGAATTGAGAGAAACTCGGAGTGAGTAGAATGTAGAAGAGAAGAAGGGAACATGGTTTTTCGTGTTCCTCACCCCGGATCATGAACATGAGCATGGACTTGGACATAACGTTAATGTGCCATGTTCCTTTTTACTTTTTACACATGCTCTTATATCGTATATTCACTATTCACACACTCACTTTCCTCCACTCTTCAGCCTTCAGTCTAAAGTCTAAAGTCTCCAGCTCCAGCTCCAGTCACTCGACTCTATTTGCTCTGGTTCTGGTTCTGGCTCTGGCTCTGGCTAACGTCCTAAACTCTCTCAAGCGTAGATACAGAGTAACCGGATGCCAAGAATTTGTAAACTTGTATACATGTTCCATATTCTGTATTCTACATTTTGTATTCTGGTCTCGCCTCCTTTCCTATTTTATTCTGTAGTCTATAGTCTATACGAGTGTAGCTTCATTTATATGTGAATTTATAGAGGAAAAGAGGGAAAAGCCACTGTCAAAGTAAGAGCCAGAACCAGAGCATTGGAGAAGAAAAGTGAAAAGTGAATGAGGGATATTTTATTTATGGACAGGCGGGGGAGAACGATTCTCTCTGTCTCTGTCTCTTTTTCTTCTTCTCTTCAATCTTGAATTCACAGTTCACAGTTCTTTCAATTTGAAATATCACACTACAAACTGCAAACTGCAAACCCAACACCCAACTCAAATGAACTACATAATATAAAAATACACGTATAAAAAACGAGGGGAGCTCCTTCAATTTGTGATGGTGACAATGAAAATGAACATGAAAAATACAGAATACAGAATAGAAAATACAGAGAGATACACAAATAATAAAGTTATTGAGACGACAATGAGACAACGAGACCAAGACAAGACAAGAGACAAGGCGAGACAACAAACAACGACAACGGCTGCCCATTGCCCATTCTATTGTATTTGTACTCTTGTTCTTGTTCTTGTTCAGTAGTAGTTTACTGTGTACTGCATTCAATTTTGGATGTTCAACGTGCAAACGACAACGATCCACTATGAACTGTGATGTGATGGCCTTTGGCCTTTTGTATTGTGAAAAAAGGACAATTTTTATTTTATTTCATTTTATTCCCTTTTTTTTCTTCTCCCTTTTCACCCAGTGTCTTTTTCTTTTATACGAGGTGTTCTTTTTTCTTTTGTAGTTGAGGGTTGAGTTTTGTAGTGTCAGTGTCAATGCAATGCCTTTTGTAGTACATGGCATTATTTTTTTGTGTGTATTTGTGTAGGAGTTTTCTTTTTAATTCCGTATTTTGCAATTGTAAGCATAAAGAGATGGAATTTATTACAATAATTTTTCTCCAGCTTGTTATACTTCTTCCTTCTTTCTACCTTGTTAAAAAGGGACCAGCTACAAACTGTGTGAATTATTTATCAAGTATCAAGTATTTAGCAATATTTTTGTAAGTTGAATGTCGGACGTTACAAATTACGGAATAGAGAATACAAATGTTAAAAGAGCGTGCAGATTTATACAATTTTATATCTATTTTTACATTCAATTGCTATTTGAGATTCAGGGTTATTGTTACTGGTCAAAGTGGAGGCGGCTGATCTTAATCAGCTGGTTCTTAGTTCAGCTAGTTTGTTCGTTAATGTCGTTAATCCAATCCGATCCAATCCATAGATTGCTCAATGCTCAATGCTCAATTTCCAATCTCCAGTCTCCAGTGAAGTAAAAGAAAAAGAATAGAAAAAGTATGGCAAAAAAGTTTTTAGGATATCTAGGATTTTCTATGAGTTTACTTATACAGTAGTTAGCAGTTGGTTAGTTGGTTTATATAATTTTATTGACGGTAGTCCGTTTTGTCTTTGTTCCCAAGTTCAACAATAATAATCCAAATCCAAATTCCAATGTCAAGAGACTCAATGCTCGATTCTCGAGTATTTACAGCTAAAAAGGCGGTTCTGAATGTCAACTGCCTTTTCAACTGTCTGCACTCCAAAACTCCACACATGCACATTGTACATGTATGAATGTATGTGTGTGTGTGTGTAAAGAGAAAAGGTCTAAAGTCTAAAGGAAAGGCTTTTGAGTGTTAGATTCTAGATTCTAGGGCAATAAATTATGGAGTCAGTAATGGCAAAAGGCGAGCTATTAGCTCTGCTCTTTGACTGCTTTCAAGAGACAGAGAGAAACGTCAAAAGTCAAAAGACGACAAGAGGCACTAGGAAAAGTTGGAACTTGGAACTTGGGAGGGGAATATAAAAGTAGAAATGAGAGAGAGAAGAGAATGGCCATCAAGAATGTATTGACATAGAGGATTTTTGTACATAAGTAGGAGTAGGAGTAGAATGAACTGAAATCAGCCAACGATCCAGCCAAACTTCTTCCTTATTTCTTCATTTTATTCATTCCAATTTCCTAGAGACTCGAGAGTTCATCTCATTTCACCATTTTATGGTGTCACAGGAACAAGACGAGAATGAAAAAAACAGTCAATGTTTTCCTTTATATCTTTTATCTTTCCTCTTGTTGTCTTTTATCTTTTCTCAGCTCTGTCGATTGTCGACATAATATTAATATCATATTTCATGGAGGGTGAATCCTCCATGAGCTCAAAGCTCAATGCTTAAAGCTCAAGTTTTGGTTGTTGCTATTAACATTAATGTGGATTTCTATGTGGTTGAGGTTCCAGAGGGGAGAAATTGAGGGGATTTTTTTTACTTTGTTATACAATTTATAGTTATTATTTTGATTTGATTTACCAGCTCTTTATTTACTTTATTTTCATTTTGTGATAATTAATTTTATGTTTTACTTTATTTTTTATTTTTTTAATAAATGTAGGTGATGAAATCTTGTCAATAAATGGAGAAATTGTGGATGGGCTGACACATCAAGAGGCAGTTGCCATGTTCAAGAAAGTGAAGCGTGGTCCGCTCGTCATCACGGTGAATCGGAGAACAAAGAAGAAAGATCGCTCCTTCAAGTCTCAATCCTGTGACAATTTAATTGATGCCTAAAAATCCGATTCCATATTTTCCTATGTCTTTATACTTTACACTTACAACTGATTTCACCCTTCCCTTAAATTTTGTTTTACTTGTTTCGTCACTAGATAATTTTATATGTTAACACACACGCAGATTTTGCAAGTATAATGTATAAATGCATATTTACTCTGTAAATTGTACATTGTATTTACGTGTACTAATTTAAAGGAGGTTGAAAATGTATAAATATAGGAATTCATGTGTGCCAACATTATGAAAAATATGTTATACAAACTATCAATAATAATTATTATCATTCTATAAAAGTAAAAAGTTATTAACTATTTATTTAGTACTTTTTTGAATTATTTTTTAATGTCAGTGTTACTTATTTTGATTACTTTTACCCCTGTTTTTCTGTAAATACCATTGGTAAATTGTACTAATTACTAGTTATTATTATAGCTCTATGGTTGTTCTACGATGACAGTTGACAGTTAAAAACTTTTTAACTTTATGTTTTCATGGGGTTTAAATTGAATTTATGATAATGGAATACTTTTTATTACATGCTTGTTCTATAAATTACTTGTACATTGTACTTGTGTATGAAAATTATAAACACGGTTCGTTTTATTTTTATTTTTTCTCTCTTTTAATTGTGTTTAATTTTTAGTGTTTGAACTTTTTCAACTATATGAAAATGAAAAATGTATTGACTGAATATAAAAAGCTGTACATTTGTTTACATAATACTTTTAATATAAAATAGGTTACGCTAACTAATTATGGATTCAATCAAAAGTTTGGATATTGATATTGTGTAGTTCGTGCTTCATGTTTTGGGTCGAGCATAATAATTTACTTGTTACAAAATATGATAGGTCAAGTACGAAAATAATGAATAATGGATATTTTTACTGAATTGTGAATAGTGTTTATGTGAAAATGTGTGTATAAAGTATACATGTTGTAAACTTTTAGAATATCCATATAAGCTAAAAAATTGTATAATAGTGTAAAAATTTGTATCATGTTGTACATGTCTCATGTAAGTAGTATTTTATAAAATATGTTATTATCGAATATCACACATATCGAATGTATAAAATTTTACATATAATAATACATGAAGAGAATATCGATAAATTTTATTATCAATAATCAATAATGAATAAATTAATACGTACGAAGCGTTCAAGAAAACTTAAATGTATCTGTAATTTTCATTGTTTTTAGTTTTTACGAATTATTGAGAATAACACAATTTTCATTCCGTTTTAATTATAAATATGAACATTTAATGAACATTTGTGCATGAGTATTGATATTTTAAATATGCAGTAGAGGGAGAGGGAGTAGTTCTTGTTTAATTGGATGATACAACAATACAGTAATTAATTTTGAATATTGTTCATTAATCCACTATATATTTCATTCCATACTCCATACATGTAGGATGTACAAACAAATACAAAGACGGAGCATCCACAATTTTTAATTTAATTTTCAATTTGAACTTGTCTCTGACAGAAAGTGACTGATGAAAAACATTGAGTGAGAACGTGTCATCCTGATTCTCCTCTCTGTTTCTCGTCGGTCACAAAATCTGTTCAACTCGAAATTCGTAATTCGAAGGTTGTACATGGAATTTTAATATGAGGAAATAAATCAAGTTTTAACCGCTCGTGTCCTTTCATACAAATGAATAGTGAGTGCTGAATGGGTAATTTGCAGGCTCTGTTTTACACATTGTACATTGTACACTGTACACGGTGCATGATACAAGATACTGAATCTGAATTTTAAAAAACTAAAACCCTTTCAACTTTCAACACAGAATATTCATCCATAGAAAAAAGTGTTTGGTGGAATTCGAAATCTAAAATTCCTGCACATCCTAATTCGATTAGTCATTAATCATGAATAATTGTCAAAGGTGCACAGTGTAACTTGTACAATGTACATTGTACATGCATTTTGTATTTTGTGCATAGATCTTGTCAATCTGATGTCTTGAGTTTTGAGTTTTGAGTACGAAGTTGTTCATCGGCTGTATAATCTAGAATTTTCCAATTATCTTCAAAGTGTATAAAGCAGGGGATTTTTTGTAGTGTTCCCCGAATGCAAAAGCAGCTAGTTTGTATTTTGAATTTGAATAGAAAATAGAAAACAAAATCAGGAGCTGGAGGAAATTGACACTTGAGAGTTGAAAGTTGTCCCGTGTCACCCTCTGAAATTTACACGAGCTTTTAGTTTTACAATGTTTCACGTCGTGTGCATGTACAATGTAGAATGTACAGGCCAATAGTTTAAAAGTCAAAACTCACATGAGAGACAGAGAGGATGCACAAATGTCTGCTATTTTTTTCCCTGAATATTTGCATGATCCATCGATACCTTCTTCTTAGTTGTTAGTTGTTAATACATGACACTGAAACAACCGTCATGTACTGTGGTTTTGCTATTAAAAGGCAATGCATGTCCCATGTTAATAGTCCAAGTTCACCTCTACAGCTACAAATACAATACAATTCAATACAAACCCAAATCCAAAACCAGAGCAATACATAGTAATTTGATGCTGACTTTGCTCTCTTGTATTCTCTCAAGTCTCAACTCTGAGTCTCACTCAAGTGGCTCAATTTATTATTATTGTCAGGATAGATTTGGGATTTTACAATAGACGTCCTCTTCCTCTTGCTTCTCCTGCCCTTCGTCCTCTCATACTTGTCGCTTGTCCTTTGGTTTGGTTTTGGGTTGGTTTCCAGCTCTACTATTATCATGTACAATGTACAAATCCAAAGATTCAGCATCATCCATTCTATTTACATTTTCTATGCTCCCGCTTCTGCACTCTTTTGTGTGTGCAGTTTGGTTTGTACTGTGAACGCGATGTGCATTTCCAATTTCCAAAATCACCATTCACCATGCTTTCCTATCCAAACCAATCCAGCTCAATACTACAGAATGAAGGAACACTGTACAGTAGATATAGCTACGACTCCCAACAAAGTACACAAAACATGAAATCGTGTAAAATGTACATAAACTAGACTGTAGAATGTAGAAGGAAACGTAGAACATGATGAAACTAAGGAAAGAAAATCCTCAAAATTTACATGTAGTTCCACACTGTACAAAATTACAAGTTACAAGCCCTTCTTCCTTGAAGTCTAATGAAAGTCCATCCTGCTTATTTTTTCGCCAACTCACAATCAGCACTGTACATTACTACAGTAATATTCGATAGTACTATAATATGCTAATTAATTGAATCAACATATGGAACAAAACGCAAAACTGCTGCATCCGCTACTTTCTTTTCTTTGGTGGGATTGCAACGACTATCATTTACAAGTACAACAACGAGTACGAGTTAGAGCAGGAGCGATAATTTATGAATCCATGTAAAATTCAGGGAAATGAGAGCTTTAGCTTGTTGCCTCTTGTCCTCATTGAACATCGTCCACGCTCCATGTTATGCCACGAGGAGTATTAAATACTTGATACAATCTTTAATCCTTTTAGCAGAAAATAGCATATTATATATTAGACATTAGACGATGACTGGAGTATGAAAAGTGGAGAAAGTTGAGAAAGAATGCACAGTCTGCAACAGGAATCCTCAATTTTGTTGGTTGTCCCAACTCTATATTGGTTGTTAATTTTCAATATGCACCCACAAAAAAGGTGTACCTAAAGTTATTTGTACTTCATTATTTATAATAGAGAAGCTCCCATTTCGGTGGAACACAAAATAACAATTTACAAAACATTTATTCGTTCAACTTATTATCAGTGTCGCTGAAGAATGAGCAATGAGCAGTGAAACAACTGTTTAAAACACGTGAGCATGTGGGACGTTTGTCACATAAGCATATGATGTAATTGGTAATTTACATGGTATGAAGATTTAAGGTACATGTTCATGTTCATGTTCGAGCCAATTCATTTATTTAGTAACTGACACCAATTACAAGGCAATTCCATTAGCATTTTACCTAATATTTTCCAATATCGTTTACTTCCTACTCAACCACTTACTACTTACTCTTTAGACTTTCAACGTCTCACTGTTAGCAGAAAAAATCTTAATATTTTGCACAAAGAAAGTTTTGGACTTTTGTATGGATTACATACAATTCAAATTTCAAGATGGTTTTGCTTTCTCCCAAATTTCTCTTTTACACAAAGTTGGGATTTACACATGGTGAAAAGTATTACTTTCACCCCTTTGTTTGGAACAAGATTAAGAATGAGCCGGAGCTGACGACATCAAAGCGGAGACTCGGCCTCTGGTATTGTAATGTGCTCATCACCGCATTGTACTCGGTCTTTGTGCTGTATCAAAGTCTAATGGTAAATTTGGATGCTGATGCGAGTAAGGGGAAGAAGATCTACATGCGATTCATCGTCATCTTTCAAGCTTTTCCCGCCGTCTTTCATTTAAACATGTATTTGAAGATGGACGAGTTTTCACGGGTTTTCGTCATGACAAAAAGTTTCTTTCAACAACTTGATGGTAAATCAGAAATTATAGCGATTGGATTGTAAATTTAAATTTTTTGGCTTTCTTACAGCGTTTATGTGTATTATTTAAGTATTTTTTCCTTCAATGTTTGTCTCTTGTATCGGTTTTAGTTCACGGCTCAACCTGGATCTCTCGTGATACTGGACTGGAAGACAACACACAAATCCAAGCCTTGAGGACGAGGGAGTTCAAAATGCCCAAGATTGTTGATCTTTTCTTTGAACAAGTGTGGTACATGTTCTTTGTTGCTTGTGCTGGCGTCGGCGTTGTTTCTGCTGTACAACCTCAAGCAGCGGACAAGATCTCATCAGTTCTTCTTCATGAAGGACAACCCTTGGCTCTAAAAATCCCACTCCTGGTTTTCTGCGTCCTGTTTCAAGTCTACTACAATTTCATGTACTGCGGAAATGCATCCTTGTTTGTTTTCACAGTATTCTGCCTGTATTTCCCGGAACTGATCGTGCTCAAAGAAATCAAGTAAAATCAAAACATATTTAAAAATTTATCATTTTTAATGCACTTGCAATCATAACTTGTCACAAAAGCCTGGAAGACTTTTTATCCAGCTGCTGTAAAATTCGTAACCGGTGTCGTCATGTAGTGTGTTGCGTTCAAGCTTTAACGGCTATTTTTCTGGCTAAAAAAATGGCTATTACTCTGGCTAAAAAATGGTTCTTACTCTGGCTAAAAAAATGGCTATTACTCTGGCTAAAAAAATTGGCTTTTAATCTGGCTAAGAAAAATGGCTGCTACTCTGGCTAAGAGAAATGGCTATTACTCTGGCTAAAAAATGGCAAATTTATTAAGAGCGATGAGCTAGAATTTTTAGGAAATAAACCTTTAATTTTTTGGTTTTTGAAAAATTTATTTAGAAATCAACTTTCACGTGAAACAAGGACATCTAAACGTGAATCTGGATCTCTAAATAAAGAAAATGTCCACGTGATTCTGGATGTTTATAGGTCCTTGAAAATTCTCATGAAGCAATTTCATGTAGTTTACGGGACTCTCTTCTTACCGGCAACTAAAATCCTGACCATGTCTTTAAGCATCTTGTGTACATATGGAGCTATCAAGAGTAATTATTCTAACTTTTTCCTTTGTTTCCCCTTTAGCGATTAGTAACTTTTTAAAACTGAAAAAAATATTACTTAATTTCTAGTGTATCTTTTCTAATATGAGGAATTTTTTGAATGTGTTGTTTTTAGTGAGTGGGTTTCTCGTAGTTTTTCTGGCCACAGTCGGAGTTATAGCCATGACCCAACTGCTTGCAATTTTCGGATCAATGGCCTGGGTCCACACTTATTCCGAAGAGATCCTTTTCCTAATGAAATCACCTCAGTTTAAACGACACCTGGACGTCGTTGGAAAAAAATATGTCAAGGGTTTGACCCTTCTCAAATTTAAAATCGGATCGAGCTACTACATGGACAAAGAGTGTATGATTACTATTCTGGAAATTGTTGTGCATTCTACTGTAGATTTACTCGTTGCAAGCTCCTAAATGTTAAATATTAACTACATGTTAGTTTCTAGATTCTAGATTGTGCGTATTTATATACAAAATCAATAGATATACTAAAAAATGAATATTTGTAAAAGATGCTAATATTATAGAAATAATATTCTAAATAGAAAATACATGTGTACTTGTATGTCTTTTAAATACATGATACACGATACCTATGACACGGAGTGTAAAGTCTTAGTTTGTAAATACCGTTTTGAGCCCTTATGTTTCTACACATTAAGTAACTTACTACGACGTTAAAAGCATAATGTATAAAAATATGATACTGACTTTGATCTCTTTTATGGTTTCCTATTTTCTTTCAATTCAAGTGGCTCATAGTGAGGATTTTTTACTTTATTGTAGCTTTTATTACATAGAACATAGAACTAGAAATTGATTGTGTGCTGATTTCAATGGGATACGTATAAATTGTAAATTGTAAATATTATGAGTTGTAGTGGAAACTCATAGAATGGAAATAAATAACTTGAGCCCTTTGATTTTTACATCTTAAACAAATCAATGTCAAACGTTTTACTTTTTGGAAACTATGGGAAAATATTTTTTGACAACTGTTGGAATACTTTGTTATTTTTTATGATGCGAAGCAGCATATTGAAATACTCATGTCTGTCCGTCTGTGCACTTTGAGTACGCTTCGCGTCGACCAAATTACCATATGTACTTACATG